>PVJS01002490.1:0-84047 GCA_004027185.1 Glis glis | reverse complement strand
AGAAAGAAAGAAAGAAAGAAAGAAAGAAAGAAAGAAAGAGAGTAGGAGCAGAGAGTTAAGAGTGTTGAGGATCACTAACAAACTCGTAAATCAGCTGTAAAACCCTAGAATTTCTCTTCAGAATTACAATGGAGCATCATTAAATCCAACCAAGGGAAATGATTTTCCCCAGACTGTTTTCTTTCACTTCTAATAGTAGAATAATGTAGATCACAAACCAGGCTTTTAACTTTTGAATTTTCTCCTTTTCTGCACTGGAATGCCTCACAGAAGACAGCTGGCCTCTGTGGCTGTTACTGTGTTTCATTGCAGTGAAAAGTAGAACATAAAATTTGCATCTTGATAATTTTCTGTTCTGCCATTTGTACTTGTAATTGTTAATAAACAATCTTTACTTACAAACTAGGATGTGATCTGGCAGAGAAAGCAGGAACTTTAGGTTTAGCAGAGACAGAGGGAAGGTAAGGAGAAACCCAAGCTCTGTTGAGCAGCCAGGCGCTGCGTGTAGCACCTGGGCCTCCCTGTTGCCTGTAGGCCCTTTACCAGCCTCACAAAGTGTCTTTCTGTTGACTCAGATGGACGCAGACTGATGACCTGCCCAAAGTCACGCACCTGTTAGCCTTAGTAGGTCCTACTCCTCCTTTAGATGTCATGCTCTTGCTCCCCCATTAGACATGTACCATACCACATCTCTCTCCTTTGGTCCTTCATCACAGTGGGGGCTGCTAAGCTTATTTTCAGGATCTCTGGCTCATGTCTCCCGCACCCAGGAGTGAGCTCCGTGAGTGCCGAGGCAGGAGTGCTTGGCTCGCTTTGTGTCCATGTCGTATAAGAAGGCGCTCATATTTTGAAAGTGATTATAAGAGGTAGAACTGAGATAATCTGTATAAAGTTCTCAGAGATCCTCTTTGACAAGGCAACATAGACACAATATCAAAAACTACCTTCTATCCCTGTCTGTATAGTGGGTAGGTTGAGAGGTCATTAGTTTGTGTATCCATCCTTCTAGCCATCCTTTGGTTCTGTTGGTGCACTCACCAGCGCGGGTGGAAAGCCTCTGACGGGGGTGGCACTGATAAGCTTGGAGCCTAGAAAAATGTGTCTGGTTAGGGATGGAAGAAGGCAGTTATGCCTCAGATTTGATGCGGAGGCTCTAGTATGTTCGTTAACTGAATTTCAGTTGCATTTTGACCCTTCAACAAAGGCACAGCCAAAATCCAGGTAGAGGAGGGGATGGAACACAAAGGAAATTGCAGAAATGTCATTTGTATGCTGTGTATTAACTCTGAGTAGCCTAGATTTTTTTGTTTTGTTTTTAACCAAATAATATGTATTTGTAATTTCTCTGAAATGTAGTTCTTCTCACTCAGACAAAGGTTTTTTTAGGAAGTCTGTGGTCATTTATAAAATAAATCAATTCTAATAACCTTTCCCTCTTCTTATTTGCACCGACAAATCAGTGCATTCTTAATACTTGCCCTTGCAGAATTCCTCGACATTTGGCTAAAGCCACGAGACTCTCGTGGAGCAGTCGCGTGTTACATCTTCGTGGTGAAAAGGACCAGGAGGTGGGAGGTGAAGCTGGCAGGGCCACGCAGTTCCTCTTCCTGGCTCTCTCCAGACCTCCCTTTCTTATCTCACACTTTGCTGGACCCTGCACAGCAGGGTGGGTAAAGGATAGAATTGCAAGCAGAAATTCTATTTGCTTTTGTTTAGTGAAGCCAAAAGCCTTAATATTATTTTATGAAATCAATGTAAATATAACAACTGACATGAGAAAGAGAAATCGTAAGAGCACCATAAACATCTTTGAGCATGGCAGGGCAATGCAGGATGTATATACATATGTATATACGTATGTATGTGTTTGTATACACACACACACACACACACACACACACACACACATCCTTCTTTAAATTCTATGTAATCAATATATCTATCCTTTCCCAAAAAGATGAGAACCCATTTAAGGAACAAAAAGACTAAATTGATGCACAGAATTCTACATGCATGCTAAATAATGAAGAAAAAAATCATTTAGCATTTAACTGAAAAGACACCAACCAAACATTACATTTCTATGGCTGAACACTCTAAAGATCTTGCATTCCTATATTTCATTTAAAAAAATTGTTCCCTGACGTACAAACTGATTTCAATTTTGAATAAAATTTACATTCAAATTTATAGCCACTTTGAAAACCGAGGGTTTATTTCTATCATATGAACCTGAACAGATTCTTTAATTACAGCAGTCTGGTTACACATGGAGAATCTGGATTTTTTTAAAAGCCTAACTTCCATGTAGTATTTCCGCATTTTTTTTGGATGCTTTCAGAGAAGCCATCATTTATGGGAAATGGTATTAAAATCCTGCCATACTGTAGTTGAAATGTAGAATCGGTGTTTCCCAGAAGAGATTTTAGTGCATGCTATAAAATTCCTAAAAGTTTTTGTTGTTGTTGTTGTTGTTGTTTTGTTTGTTTGCTTGTTTTCATTCCCTTGAAAGTCTGGTTCTATTGAGAGAGGTGCTGGTTCCTTCAAGTGATCCTTATGTATTAACACATGCAAGGAACTCCTGTCTTGCTTGTTCTAGCGGGCAAAAGTCATCTTTGTTTGCGTGAAAGAAAAAGCCTGATTGAACTAGGGTGAGCCTTTTATTTTAAGAAGAGTTAAAGTCTGGGGTGTTTTTAATGTTTTAATCTCTGTTTAAGAGGTTTCTGTTACGAGAGGAAAATTGATAACATTTTACCTCAGCAAACTGCCAGCAAACTGGCTCTGCTCTAATCCCACATTTATAGTGATTTATATTCTCCGTGGCAATGTGCTGTAACCTCAGAGTGATACCACTGTGGTGTAGATTGACTGCATTCCAAATGCTGGAATCACATACATAATGTTTTTACTTTTAAATAATATTCAGACACCAGAATAAATACCATATGTGCACTGATGCTGGTTACAATGGGACCTTGTCATTTCTTGTGAGGGAGAACATTCTTTGTTTCTGATTCCTGTTTGAAATAAGTATGCAAAAGATAAATATGTACATTGACAGCATTTCGAGAAGGCTTTGGTAATTACACAGGCGAGGATGTAGCTACGATTCCTTGAAATGTAGCATTTAAAACTAAAAATATTGCTGTGTGTTGCCACATCCCTCGCTGACACACATGGAGGCAAGGATTGTTATCCGACATTCCCAGAGAAGGGTATGGCTTTTATGTTCTGTATCTACAACGTGCTGTAGTTAAAGGACATCTGTTGAAGAAAAATGACCTCTGTGAGCACTGTTCATAGGAACAGTGAGACTAACATGCTGCTGACATCGTCACAGGGAGAATAACACACTCGATAACGTGCAAGGATGGGTTGATTGGAAAGCCATAATTCAGTGCGAGGCCTAATGTCATCTGATGCCACAAAGACAGATTCAGGTGGCCTGACGTCCTCAAAATGCAGATAATCAATCTCTCCAGATCTACTTTGTCCCCCCCACATGATTGTAAAGATTTAAAAGTTTCATAAAGTTTAGAGATACCTCCAAAGACATGTATTTGTAGATTTTTGTTTTTATCCATCTTGGTTGGAATTCTAATCTCCTTAGACATATTTTTTAAATACACATGGTAGAATGCCTTTCATATTTATACATCTACAGCAAGCTCCAACAAGCCAATTCACATTTGTTTTGAGGGGAAGCATTTCAATCCAGGTTTGTGCTATTACCATTGGCTGAGCTGTATTGAATTAGAGCTTATAACATTTTTATAATATTTTAAAGATGATGACACCCTAGGCATTGATATTGATGGCTTTCCTACCCCTCTGCACCTCTCTCCCCACCCAGTTTTGTGAGGTTTGCCCAGAATATATAGTGTGAGATTAATGTGCGAGTAATACATCATAATGTATCTGTGACATTTTCTCTGGCACATGGCTCAGGGTTTGGGTAAGTCTTGCTTCCCTCATAGGAGTGTCCCCATCACAAAAATGCTCAAAAGTCCCTTTTCAAAGTTAGTAGACAAACATTAAACTTACATTTTGTTTCTCTTTTCAGCTTTTCGGATGATCCCTTATCCCTTGGAAAAGGGACACCTGTTTTATCCTTACCCAATCTGTACAGAAACAGCAGACCGAGAGCTGCTGCCCTGTAAGTTTCACCTCTCCGTAGCCCTCTCTTCAGCCAGGGAGGGTGGCGTGTCTAAAGGTGGGGATGGGAAGAGGTGGGAATGATAAATGTTTATAATGTTCTTTGTCTTTTATTACTTTTCTCCCAACCCCTGGCCTTGTTTGATAGCACATGTATTAAAGTGAATTATGTGAGCGGGTTGGGCTTCCTGCTCTTCCAAGTCTCTCCACATTTATCAAAGGGATAGATGCCAAAGTACTGAAATTTAGAAGAAGAGGCATCCTGTGCAGATTGACCTCTGAACACAGAGAACCCTAGCATGGGGCTCACACTTGCCGGGCTGGTCCATGGTGGAGGCTTCTGCCTGGACTTTCCAGTGGGTCGGATGTGGTCTGCACAGCCTGGAGTTTGAAGAGGAAGTGCTGACTTCAGAAGGAGCTGCAGATGAGTCATGGGTGGGAGGGCAGCACGAGGACACTGGCATCTCCGCCACAGGCGGGGTCGTGTGGCAGGGTGGCCTGCGCCCCGTGGTGTTGCAGTGCTCTCGGCCAGAGGGACTTCCCATGAGCAGCTTGTGGACTGCACACAGCAAACTGGCTGACATGTGCAGCACACACGTGCAGCCTCAGCACTGTATGAAAGCAACAGAAGGAAAACCCTGCCCTCGAGTACCTTATAAGCCCACAGTCCAGTGGCCCGCGCCACACGTGGAAAGTATTATTTTGCTTTACTGTAATACAACATTGTTTTGACAATTCGGGCTAAGTAGTTATTATCAAATCATACTGTGTACAAGGATCATGTCCAGGCTCTTCATGTGGCTCTGACTTGGGACATATTTTTCTCTCACGGATAATAAGCTCCAAATTTTGGCTCTTCTCTCTTCCCTGTCCTCTGTCCTGTCACCCTGTCCCTTATACCAGTGCCAGGTATATCAGCATCGCATAGCTAGAGCGGATGTAAGTGTTTTGCCTGGGGGACAGTGTAACTTTGGAGCCTGGGTGCATGGTAAACGCTCACGTGCCAGCATCATTGAGCCAGTCCTAAGTCTCCCACCTGGTGGGATCTGGGTGCAGAGCTAATTGCTGTCAGCACACTGTGGTGGCAGGAGGTACCTCACTTGTTTCCTTGCCAGCCAGACCCAGCGTGAGATTTGTCACTTAGGGAACGTGGAAGTCTCAGTAATGTGTCCCTTATTATCTGGGTTTTATTGTGAAAAGTGTCTGGTGCCTCATACAACATTAGATTTGATTTCAGAAATCCCTGCTCTGGGCCCATAGTTTACTTTTTGACTCCTCCTTCAGGGAGATCCTTGTTAAAGTGTCGGTTTTCTAGGAAGAAAGACAGTTTTCTGAAAAGTACAATGTTTTTAAATGTTTTAATTGAGCCCAACTAAGTTTCCATGGGGATAGATTAGGTATTAGAACAAGATTACAGTTCTTAAAAGAAACTTTATAGGGATAATTTTTACAAGCCTGAAATAGGAAATTATGGCTCCCATTTATTTCACCGAATGCTACGGTCCAAGTCTGGTCTCCCTCCGAAATCTTTTTTGCGTTGAGTTTTGAGGGTGAGGATATGAAGAGATTTGCTTGTTTTGAAGGCTACCTATAATTTGCACATTACACGTTTAATATTGCCACATTAGGCCCTGAGTGCACCTCTACCCTGTGTTCGAATCCTAGCAGGTTGACCCACCTGGATGCGGTGGGCCATGATGACCTCTGCATTGGCCCTCCTGGTCCTCTCTACCCTCAGTTTCTGGTAGTGTGGATTAGGACCTGTGAGTGTCAAGAGCTGAGTGGTCAAGGAAAGGCCTTTGCATGTTCTATTTCCTCAGGGGAACGGGCGCTCTGCATCCTTTTGGCTAGAGTGGCAGCACTGCTCACAGCTGCTCCACCAAGGTGCAGGCCCCCCACCCAAGTCAACACCTCCATCACCCCTGACAGTCACAGGCAGCCGCAGAATGAGCAGAAAGAGGGAGTCGATTCTCTTGGCTTTTGTACCATAGCTTTTTAGTTTTCCCAAAACCCAGTGTTTGACGTTTAGAAGTTATGAAAGATACTCTAAAGAGCACCACTTTTTCTTTTTTCTTTTTTTCCGGTGATTGTTGTAAGTGTATTTATCATCAAGAGTCTCCTACAATTGTGCCAGATAACCCTAGCAACCTTGAGCCTCACCCTTGCGGGTCAAATAGGCCAGTGTGTGAGGTCCTTGCTGAATGTCTATCTGGGTAGCACTCCCCACTGACATCCTTAGAGTGTGCCAGGAAAAAATACAAGATAAACTAGTATCACCTCATTAGAATGATTTTAAAAATACAGGAAGGTGAAACCATAGACAGGCTTTTTTTTTTGTATTCTTGATTTTGCATTTTCTAGGTTTTGGACAATGAGCATGCATTTTGTAACCTGGATAAAGTTCTGTTGTTTCATCTGTGTTCACTTTTGAGAAAGGAATATGTCCTAGGCATAGATGGTGCTATTTTTCTTGTCCACAAATGTGTGATACCCCCTAGTGCACCTCCAGCTGGAGCAGCAGAGGCAGATGTGGGCTATGGTTTGTCAGTGTCCTACCTGCTCCATTTCCAACAAGTTTCAACCCACACTCTAAAAAGTCCATCTCACCATACGGGAATTCTCCAAGGATGCTTTCCATGGCAGCCCTAATATCTCCCTGTGGTCTTCTCCACAGCTTTCCATGAAGTCTCAGTTTACCCAAAGAAGGAGCTTCCCTTCTTTATCCTCTTCACTGCTGGACTGTGCTCCTTCACAGCCATGCTGGCGCTCCTGACACATCAGTTCCCGGAACTCATGGGGGTCTTCGCAAAAGCCGTGAGTGTTTGCCAAGTGCCGGGGGGCGGGAGCGGGGGAAGCAAGGGAGGTAGCATGAGGCAAAAGGGGGATCGTCACGGATACGCACCTGCAGGGATCCTTTGCTCACCATTTCATTTTCATCAGTGGAATCAAAGGGTTAGGGTCCAGTGAGAACGTGCAGGTTGTTAATGCACGCCTGACTTCAAACAGATTCTCAGCAATTTCCTAAAATTGCATGAGGTCCAAAAGGATGAAATAATTGAGGGAACCCTATTAAATGAGAAATGAGTGGGAAAGTATTTAGTCTTGTATGTACTGAATAAAAGTAACTCTAATCTTTGGATATTGTGGGTCTTTCCTTCTTAAAGGATTATTTAAATATATATTTTTAAATGGCCACAAACCTTTGGCTTGTTTGGGAAATGAACTGTGAGAAGGCGTGAAAGTGTGTAGTATTAAGGGTATCAACATGACACTTAGAAATAAGGTAATTGGTTAAGACTCTTCCAGGAGAACTGTGGAAAGGAGCTTTAATAAGACAAGCCATCTGCACTGACAGCCAGGAGCACTGTCTCCTCGCTGCACACCAGCCCTTCAGCCTGCTCGTGCAGCGAGGATACGTTTCTGATATTGCCACACAGGGGATTCAAACAGAAGGAATAAGGAAAAGAGTCAAGGTGGTTTCCCTGGAACTCCATTCAGAGTTCAAGTGGAAGTAGGAAGGACGGTTCTAACGTGGCTGGGTTGATTTAATCCCTTTCCAGATGATTGACAGTTTCTGCTCGACAGAGTTCAGGGACTGGAATTGCAAGAGTATTTTCATGCCTGTTGAAGATGAACTGGAAATCACTTCGGCACCTCAGGCTCAACATTTCCCAAACTGAACTCATCACCCTGCTTCTCCCACCACCAAAACCGCTCCTCCTCCTGTACTCCTGACCCGCCCCCGTGGCCCTGCCATCCGCCCAGTTACTCAGGCCACAAACGCAGCAGTCCTCCCACCCCGCCTTTCTTGCTCCCTGCATCCCATCTGGCTCAGCCTTCACACCCTGTGGGTTCCAACCCCCTAAGCACCAGGAGTTCTATAAACGTGACTCGCCTCTCCTTCTCTCCCCACAGCATCTCTCTTAGTTTAGGTCCTTGTTCCTTCTTGCCTGGACTCCTGTAATCTTCATAACTGGGCTTCTTCCACTTCCAGTCTTACTGTCCCCCAGCCTTTCTTTCATACTGACACAAGAATGATCTTTCTGAATTACAAAGCTAAGCATGTCACTTCCCTGCTTGAATTTCTCCAGTGGTCTCCTACCTACTTCAGGATAAAATCCCGTTTTTCTTTAGCATGACACATGGGGCCTTTTGTCATCTGACCCTTATCTGCCTCTTCAGCCTCATCTCTCCCCGCTCTTCGGCTGTAGTGAATTACTCACCATGCACAGATGCACCAGGCTCTTGCACACCTTGGTGCCTTTGCATGTGCTGTTTGCTCTGGGTGGAAAGCCCTTCATTGTCACCACCCCCTTGCCCACTCTACTAAACACCTCTTCATTCTTTCATACTCAGCTTCCTCTAAATTTCTCCTAAGCTGAGAGAAGTGTCTCTCCTCCACAAGTCTACAGTGTTCCATGAATGCCTATATTATCACATTTATTGTTCTCTCTTATTATCAGAAAATTGTCTGCCCCCCTTTAGAATGTGAGCTCCTTGAGAGCAGGACTGTATCTTCCTCATCTCTGTATCCCCAAAGCTTTGCACAGTGTCTTGCACATAGGAGGTTTTCAATAAATGGTTGTAAAATGAAAAAATGGTAGTGATCTCTGCAGAAAGAATCAATGTAAAAATCAGATGCTGCTTAGCATTTCATCCCTTCTTTTATAATCACAGACTCTTAGAGTTGAATGGGACCTTAAACAAAGTACCTTCAATAGTAACTCTGATTGGAGGTCATCTAGACTCATCTTGAACACTTTAGCCATGGAGAGCTCACCTATTGAATATCAAGCCCATTTTATTGTTGGATCAACCAGAACTCATTATCATACTACTAAAATATACCTCCCTTTAATTTCCACCTTTTATTCCTAGTCTACCCTCTGAGACTACACCAAACAGATGTACTTCCTCTTACAAATTCTTAGGTAGCTCATCTGTTCACCTCTGACTAACTTCTCTTTCCCCCAGGCAGAATATCTTTAATTTCCTTAAGTCTTCTCTACTTGACATGATTTCTTTTTTTTTTTTTTTCGGTACTTGGGATTGAACCCAGGAGCATTTTACCTCCAGGCTACACCTCCAGCCCTATTTTTTATTCTTTATTTTGAAACAGGGTCTCATTAAGTTGCGGAGGGCGTCACTAAGTAGCTGAGGCTGGCCGCAAACCTGGATCCTCTGGTCTCAGCCTCCCAAGTACTGGGATTACAAGCGTGCGCCACCACGCCTGGCCTGTTCATAGCTTTCAACTCCCAAGCCAACCTGTGAGTAGGAGGAGTAGCCCAAGAGGAGTGGCCCAAACCCTGAGCTTAGAGTAAAACTTAGTAAAATATACAATAAAATATATTTGCAACATTAGAAAACGACTGTTCTTCCTAAAAGGAGGAACTGTTTCTCCCTTTAAAATTTTTATTGTTAAAATGACAAGTAGCACTTGGTGGGATTTGGGAATCAATACAGAAATTCTTGGCCTTTTTGTGTGCACAGAATCTATGGCCACACCATCAAAATCCAGAATCTTGATGTTAACACCCAGGAGTGTGTATTTCTAACAAGGACTCACCCGCCTATGAGGAGGGGGGTTGAAGACCATGTTTCCTTCCAAGGGCTCTGACCTTGTGAAAGTCAAACCCTGAGCAGTCACTAGGAGCTGCATGGAGGCTGTTGGAGCTGTTCCGACAAAAGTTTTCCAGGAATCCATGGGTTCAGCCCTGCTGCGCCTTGGATTATCAAAGGAGCCTAAAAATTCTGATGCCTGACCCACCCCACCCTTGGGGACTCCTGCTTAATTGTCCCAGGAGCAGCATGGACATCTGAGTTGTCACATGCTTCTCAGGTGACCCAGGTGTGTAGCCAGAGCTGAGAACCATGATACTGAATGAAACTGATAGCTTGAGACCACTTTAACCCACAGGGCACTGGGAGGTGGAGGGAGAAGAAACAGAATGTGACTGGGTGACTCTAGAGAGGTTGCACAGTGGTCCCTCCGCAGCTCAGGAGAGCTGAGTATATTACGGGTGTTAGACCAGAGGCCACTCTCCTCACTTCAATTTCCAAAGCTTTGCTTTTGAATCTTGATCAAAGTATTGAAAAAAATATAAATCTGCCATTAAGGTCTTCCTGTTTTATACTCTGCCAATGTGTGGCAGTTTGCTCAGCTATCCAGAGTTTTCAAATGTAGTTTTGATAAGTTTGCTTTTAAGCCTCTGCCTGGAGGATCATCACATCCATCTTGCCCTTCGTTAAGGCCTAGCAGTTTCCAAAACGTCTGGAGAGACTTGGTGGGGAAGGAAGACAGATGGCCTGAATGAGACAAGCCCCATCGCCTCCTGGCCTCCAGAGTCTTCTCCACATCTTCCTCCCATCACCCCACAGGACCCTCCCAATGCCCCCGCCCCACACCCCACAGGTTATCAGGTCTGCCCTATAGGCTGCCTGTGACCATTTGCAGCTCGTGAAAGGGATTTCTCAGCCTTCTGCTGAGATAGTGTCCCTGGTGTAATGACTTTTAGTAGATGCAGAGAGATTGCACTACCACCCCCAGGCCTCACAGCTTGGGAACTCTCCAGTGTGCTTACCCCTGACTTGCAGCCAGTAAGGAAGCCCAGAGCCAAGTATGAGCCACTGGAAAACAAGTGAGAGCAGAGGCTTCGGACTGGCTTTCCCCTAATCTAATCTACCTCAATGACTTAGGACTGACTCTTCCTAGAATGTTTGGTTACCAAGATAAGGTTGCTCATATAAATAAGTTATCATTGCAGAATGTGGGAAGGTCAGCGTCCTGACCCCGCCGCTCTCAGGGGCCCTGTCTTTCCTCCTCTGGTCTCTCTCCTTCCCTGAGACTGAGCCCCCTGACTTCTGACTGGTCTTCACTATAGGCCCTGACCTCTTTGAAGTCTGATATTGATTACAGTGAGATGTCAATTGTCTGCTTGCAATGGGGCACCTGGAACTTATTCAGATAAGCAGAGGCGCTTCTAATGTTAAGGAAGCATGTTAGGAGCCGTGACCTTCTTCTAAGTAATGGTGTCTCAGGAAAAGGAGGATCAGGCTATTGAAGTGTCACTCTCTCCTTTTTATTAGTCCAGTTGCCTTTTCTCACCACAGGACACTGATTGAATTATGGGGCGTTTGGGTTGAAAATTTGACCATGTATCTCTGCCCTCTGGACAGAAGTTTCAGACATTGAGATAGATGGACTGTCCCCGTTGCCTGGTTTTGCTCATTCAGACTTAACTTTTCAGGCAGTAAATTTCCCCCTAAGTCTAAAAGTGAAACTGCTGCTTCTCTATATACATTGGTTCAAGGTCTCTGGCCAAAAAATATTGATTAATTTTCAAACATCTAAAGAAATACAGCTGAGCAACCCAAGGCATCCTGAGGAGCAAGGCATGTGTCTCCAAACTTTTAAAAATACCTCCTTATGAAAGCCACTGACTTCAGCCTGTCACTAAATGGTCAGTGGCTGCTGCTGCCTTGTGGGTGTTCAGCAGGAGGAGGATGTGCAGAGGCATAGAGGAAGAAAACGGTGTGGTAATAAGGGGAGTGCATCTCAACTGGGGCCTACAAGGGAGTAAATTAGACTTTCTAGAAAACACTCAAGGGAGCCTTTTTCAGTTGTCTCAAGGATGGAATATTGTAGATCTGAGAAGTTAATCATCATGTACATGGAGGCATTGGAGGTTCGTTCTCTCTGGAACCTTGTTGAGAAGCACAGATGTAGCCCAGGGAAGAAGGGGCCACTGCCATGGGTGTGGGAAGAGAAGGCAGTTATGAACATCGGGTGGGGGAAAGCTGCCCTCTGGATTTTTCAGAGGCCTACCTCATGTGCTTTTTATTCCAAGTCAGGTCAGGCCCCAGACAAAGCAAACAAACAAAAGAGGTCTTTATGTTGAACCAACTTAGTAACACCGTCTTCATTCTGCACCTCAAATTGAGGCTCCCTGATGCCCCGCGTTTTAGTGTATGGAACTGCCCAGACTCTGAGAGGTGTCTTTCATCTCGCTGCCGAGGCTCACGCTAATATTCAGCAGTTGTTCCCCACTCCGTCACAGCTTCAGCCGTTCTAAATCTGGTTTGGGTCAAGTCTTTAAGATATGATAACCAGCAGCAGTGTCACCTTGTTTATGGAGCCCCATCTTCTAGCACCTGCCAGTGGTCGGTGCAGATCTCTTTAGCACTTAGCTCCTCTTTATGGAGCTGAGTCTTACCAGCAAATGCTGTGGCTTACGGAGCTGTGGTGGGTGGGGATCTCCACGTGTGTGTCACTTACACATATATAATTATGTATGTGTAATTTTATAATGTTACATTGGTTTAATGCAATCAGTAGACTTGCTCCATATTATTCTCTCATAAACAGGATTTTACAGACACTTTCAGAGGCAGCTCAGGCAGTAGTTATTCATTTCTAGGACCTGTGTTTCCCCATGATACCTTCCAACTGCATTCATGATGTCCACTGTCCAGCTTTAAAGCGACAGGGTGGGCGGTCCCCCTGTAGCGTGAGCATCCCAAGTGCTTCTGTGTACTCAACAAAGGAAAATTTTGGGTTATCAGAAACTGCCATAAATCTGACACCCACTGGAGGAAAGAACCTTTGCTGGAGCACTAACGTGGCTGCCTGTTTCTCAACTGCAAATCCAGCCTGGCATTCAAGGCCAGTGTTCCCCAGCATACTTCTAGCCACCGAGTAACTCGACCCCTCACTACTCCAGCTAAGCGGAATGACTATCTTCTGGCCATAGCTGCTGCTTTCTCCTTTCTGCACTGGCTGTATGGAGCCTGGAGTCCTTGCCATCCTTACCCCATCTCTGTCGTTTGGTATTTCAACCATCCATTGCAGTTTATTTCAGTTGCCTCACTGTACAAAGTTTTCCCTCATCCATCTGACAGAACGGCTTCTCTGCCTTTTCTGCGTTCTTCCGGAGCTGTCTCTGGGCTTCTATCCCAGTGGTTTTTGTGGCCTGTTTGGTTATCACTTTGCTCTGTCTTGGTCCTATGGCCTTGCTGCCTCCACCACTGAGCTGTGAGCCTCCTGGCAGCGGGAGTTTCATCCTAGGCTCATGTACTTCTCACCCAGCATTTAAGTGGCATACTGGGCAAATGCATGCAATTACTATAAAAGAACTGGAGAAATTATCTTGAGTTTTCTTTATATAAATCTCACATTTGATGGACCAGCTACAATGTGTTACAGGCCTTGCCAGAGTGTGTTCTGTCCCTTAAAAAAAGAAGGAAAAGGAAAGGTTCTGAGATCAGGAATTGGGGCCACTGGTCACAGTACTTCCTCTTAAAGATCCACAACCCATAGGCCACATGACCTGTAGAGGAGTCTGTTTTTCCTTCACTGAATGTACTGATAGCTAAACGTGTTTGTCCTCAGAACCACTTTCTCCTCTGCTTATGTTTTGACCCTCTGCATACTCATTTATGGGAAGAGCTTGGTAGTATAGAAAGCTCTGTGCTATGCACAAGGAATTAGGACAAAAGACTCCTCAGTAACAGAACCAGATCTCAAATCCTAGCAAGACAGTGCCTGTCTCTGAACAGACAGAGGCCCAGAAAACCATCCACGTACCCTTCTCCTCCCTGACTAGGACAGGGCCAGATGCTGGATGGTTTGTGGAATGAAAGTGATTGTGTGTTTGTGCGTATGTGTGTTGCTGGATCAAACCCAGGGCCTTGTGCGTGTTAGGCAAGTGCTCTACCACTGACCACCTCTAGCCCACAAAGCCGATTCTTTACAAGAACATAATAAGAATGGATTTGAGATTATGATAAGTGAGTCTCAGACAAAGCACTTGGCTTTCTTAAAAGACACATCTAGCCAAGCGCAAGGGCACACGCCTGTGATCCCAGGACTGGGGAGGCTGAGGTAGGAGGATTGCAGATTCAAGGCCAGCCTCAGCCACTTAGTGAGACTGCTTCAAAATAAAAAATAAAGAGGGCTGGGGGTATAGCTCAGAGGTAGAATGCCCCTGGGTTCAGTCCCCAGCACACCCCCCCCCACAAAAAGCACATCTAATGAGCATTAAATAACCAAATGGAAGCGTTCCTGAAGGTCCACTACTCAGAGCAGCTCTCTGAACAAGGACAAGTCCTCCATGGGCTAGCCAGCCTGCTGCCTCTCCGGGCTCCCATGACGAATACCACACTGTACAGGTGTTTGGGGAAACAACAGGATCCCAGAGCAATCTACATACAACAAGCTTGACTTTTCTTAAATTGCCCTTTCCATTTGAAACGAGTTCTATACCCAGCCAGACAAGCAAGTGGTCTAAAATGTCACCATTTTTTAACTCTCTGCCCACATGCAGCCCATCTGTCATTGCTATTTGATGGGTCCTCATCCACATGGGCAGCCAGCAGGTCCTGAAGACGACCGGGGACCTCGGAGCCCCGGCAGCTGTGGGGGCCATCAGCAGACCCTTCTCCCCTGCTGCGACAGTGCGGGGCAGGCCGGGACGCAGGAGTGAGCATGTCCCTCGCTTGCTTCCCAGGAACTTGAAGAGGGTCGTGGTTTGGGAGACACGAGTGTGGTTGGGAGGCTTGTTTCATAGTCCTGACTTCGTTGTGATCTGGTTTCTTTGCAGTTCCTCAGCACTTTGTTTGCCCCCTTGAACTTTGTCATGGAGAAGGTGGAAAGCATCCTGCCGTCCAGCCTGTGGCACCAGCTGACGCGGATCTGAGGGGAGCCGCCGTCCTCCATGCCTCGCCTGCCGGCTGCCACCGTCTCTTCCGTGCCAACTCCTTGTGGACCGCAAGAAAGCATGACTTTGAAAAAGGGAAGCCATTCCGAGGTTTTAAAATGTTCATGGACTGTCTGTTCCATATTAAAAGCTGTTTTTGTTGTACAAAATTTATCGATGTTCAGTTCTATTTTATTTTGCCTCCAGAGAAGAAGAAAAAAGTAAAAAAAAAATAAACTTTTGTGTATTGCAGCAATCACTTGTGTCTTCTTATGTTCTTCCTTCCAACCCTAAAAGTGTTGGTGCTCCAAATAAACCTATAGGTTTGCATTAATTCCCCAGGGAAGCAGGTCTGCCAACTGCTACTGTGTGATTTTCTTTGCTGATGGAACTCATCTCAGCGGGCCCTTAGGACCCTTCATGGTCAGTGGCTTGGAAAAGGGAACCTCAAAGCTACCACCCCCAAACCAAATATCCCCATAGGCCACACACACATACACAAGAGAAGCTTCCAGAGTGGATGTCAGGAAGCATGAAGGAAGCAAGGCTGGCTGTCCACCGCAAGTTCCAGTTCAGGGACGCTACTTACTAACTAGCCCTCAACACTGCAGTTCCAGGACTCTTTATTTTCCCTGTTTGGAAACTTGTGAGAAAAAAAGTTCTGATGAGAAGCTACAGACCCAACAGCCTGCTGTAGAACCCGCCTGTCCACACTGCCATTTTCAAAATGTTTTCCCACAAGGATCCTTTTTATTTTTTATCATGTTTGCATTCCTGATGCTTTAATGTGAGCATTCTTTGAGCATTTTAGTGATCTGAACCAAAATGACCATTTGTCCTCACCACCTCTAAAAGCCTTCCCCATGATTCATACCTTGCAGAGCATCTGGCTTTAGTTAAGCAAAAGAAGAAAAATAAATAAACTCGAATCCTCTATCTGAAGTGAAAAGTACTTCTACTTAAAATCTCAATCCAGTGCTTAAAAAAAAAAGGACTCTCCTTTACATTGTTTTCCCTTGTATTTAGAATTCTAAATCATTCCCCGCCTGTGTTAAGGTCGATGGTGTGCGGGGAAGCGCCACCCACTCTCCTTCCCAGCTGGGCTGTGGCGGGCTCCCGTCTCTGTTCCAGAGCAGCCAGGCAGGCAGGTAAATTTAGGGGCACCTGGGCTTCTCGGACTTTCAGCAAACTTTCCTTTGTGCAAGGCCCTGATGAGAATAAACAGCAGGCTTCTGCTCTCAAAGAAATCATCTGGTAAGAGGCTGACCCCACATATATACTAGTAGAGCTGCCCTTGGGGGCAGGGGCCGCGTCAGCCTTGTTGACCTCTTCACCTCTTCTTCCCCCACACAGTTCTTCTCAGAGTGGATGCTCAGACACTTGGGTGAGTTGGTGCAGTGTATGATAGGTACAAATAAACTTTCATCTATGTTGGAGAAAAGAGATTGGTTCCAGCTGAGAAGGGCCAGGGGAGGCTTAGAATCGTAATTTGGAGCTGGAAGAAAAAGGAATTATTTAAAGTCATTCTTCGATTCGATAGATGAGGAAACCAGAGAGCTGTTGGCCTCTTCAAGCTGGGATTCCAGGTTCTGATAAGCCTTGAAAGGTGTAAGAGCTATAGCAATGGGAAGTGGAAATGGCCCAAAGCAAGTTGTTGATAGAGACCCCAAGTTGCAGGAAATGCAGCAAAGATCTGGAAGATGAGGATTTAAAGGTGCCTAGTGAATTTAATAACTAGGACTTTAGAGCAGTTTCATGCAGAGGTGAGACTGTGAAGGGTAGACGGAGGAAAGAAGTGCAGATGTGGAAAAAAAGATGGTGGCACAATGCAGACACAGAGGTGGGGAGTGGAGAGGAGGGACGGCTGAGGGAAATGAGTCCCTGGCCAAAGGAGGAGCTAATCTTAGGGCCAGGAGGAAGGAGACATCTCTGAATTGGAGGGAAGCAAATTATATGAATTCACTAGCCCTTCACCTATAATCCAGAGTCGCTCTTGGGGCGGCAACTGTGGCCCCAGTGCTCCCTTTCCTCCACTGCCTTCTTAATTATCTGCCCAACTCCTGAGCACACCCCGACTCACTCTTGAGTACTGGCCAACAGGCCTGGATGCCAAGGAGGTTGCTGGCTTCTAGCTCTTCTGTGTTTACTGCCCCAAAGGACCAGCATCCAGGCTGGTTTTGTTAGTTAGTTAGTTAGTTAGTTTTGTTTTTTTATATTGGGTATTGAACCCAGGGACATTCTACCTCCAAGCTATATATACCCCCAGCCCTTTAGTATTATTATTTTTATTTTGAAACAGGGTCTCACTAGGTTGCTGAAAGTCTTGCGCAGTTGCTGAGGCTGGCCTTAAACCTGTGATCCCCCTGCCTCAGCCTTCCAAGTACTGGGATTACAGGCGTGTGCCACTGCACACAGCTCTGTTTTTGTTTTAAAAATTTTATGCAAATCTGTGGAGAGGCAGAGCCAGAATGACTGAAATAACATCAGAAGTTTCTAAGATGACCATTTTTGTGTGAGTTCTTACACTTCTTGCTCAAGGTCCAGGGTCCTGACTTTTTGCTGAATTAGCTTGCTGCCATCTGCTTTTATTTCTTTTTCTTTTGTGATGGTGGTACTGAGGATTGAATCCGGGTGGGCGTTCTACTTCTGAGATACACCCCGAGACCTAATTTTTTTTTTTTGGCCCTGGGGATTGAACCCAGGGGCATTTTGCCTCTGAGCCACCCCCGCCCCAGTCCTATTTTATTTTTTTATTTTGAAAAGGGTTCTCACTAAGTTGCCAAGGGCATCACTAAGTTGCTGAGGCTGTCCTTGAACCTGCGATCCTTCTGTCTCAGCCTCACAAGTACTGGGATGACAGGCAGGTGCCACTACACCAGGCTCTCCTTGATTTCTTCATGAGAGTGTGTCAGAATGAGTTCTGATGGGCTTTTCTCTGTGAAGAGCCTTCCCCCCAGCAGCACAGTAAGTGTCCTTTACTCTCAACTAGTATGTATTTGTTGAATACAAGTGCAAACACTCTAAATATCAGCTAGTTGAATCTAGCAATGTATACAAGAAATAATACAATATGACCGAATGGAATGATTTGTAGGTTTGTTTTCAACTTTATCAGCACGTATCAATATCAAAGTCATTATGGCTTTACAAAAGAATTGGGGAGCTCTTCTTATTTTTGCATGGCCTTGAATAAACCCTAGAATTATCTGCTTTTACAAAATTAAACTCCAACATGAAACAGATGATTTTTGCTTTGTTAATGGTAGTTTTTATCACTCTTTTAAAACTGTTATAGTAATTAGTCTATGCAAATTTTCCACTTCTTATTCAGTTGATCTAATATTTTTCTAGGAAATTACTATTTTCTCTAGATATTCAAATATGTTGCCACAGAGTGACAAGGGTATATGCTTTATATATTTAATCTCTTCTGTATTTGCAGTTATTTCTCTTTTTTGTTTCTAATTGTGTATATTTTTGCTGTCTCCATCTTTTCATCCTTTAATCATCCTCATGAGACTGATGTAATAATCCATTCAACTATTCCTTTGTTATATAATTTACTAATTTTAGCTTTTATCTGCTCTTCCTAGTTTCTCTTATTTATATGACTTACAGTTTTTCTAATTTCCTTAGATGAGTATTTGGCTTATTTTTATTTTATTTTTAAAAGGAATGTATATAAGGCTGTAAAATTTTTCCCTGGCTTTCTTGTCCCCTACATTTTGCTATGAAGTGTTCTTTTCCTTTTTTTTCCCAGAAATTTAGAAATTTCTGTTTTGGTTTCTTCTTATTTAGGAGTTACTACTTTGGGGGCATTTTCTAATAATTGGTTCTTCATTACTGTCCTTAAGGAATTCATTTAATGTAATCCTGAAAAATCTAATGAAAACAGCCAAGTACAGTAAGCGCTGGTACTTCACACCCACAGATTACCTCTAAGTAAACTTTGGATTCCTCTTTCCTTATACATATTTAATTGTATTTTTCCTCAATGTGAGACCTCGGGGGCGATGTTAAAATGTTTGAGGCATGTCTGTGTTCCTGCCACTGATTCTTCTGCTTGTAGTTCCCGTTGACCCATGACCATGCACGTCGCCAGGCTGAAACAAATCTGTGTGCTGAGTCCCCAGAGAGCCGAGCAGCCACAGGTGAGTGGTGCCCTCAGTTAGTTCTGATAGGAGGGACCTGGGGAGTCCCTAGACATCCCCATCCTGCGTCTGCCTCCTGCCCTGCAGTCGTGACAGCTCAGGCCAGCTGTCCTAGGAATTGCAATGTTCAGAGGCCAGGCTGGGGGAGGGCTAGACGGTGCTTGAAGGACCTAGTCCTGTGGTTCCGGCTTTTGAGGGTCAGGACAGCTGAGGGCAAGCAGATGGGAAGTGGCTGAAATGGAAATGTCCAAGTAGAGGCTGACTGGCCCTCTATCTGGAATGCTCTGGAAAACTGCACAGTCTGGGAGGACAGATGACCTCTGTTACCTCCTTCAGAGTCATATCTACAATTCTCCAGCAGGAGAAAGAGGGCGGACAGGTAGCACGCTCTCTTTCTCTCTTTGTCCAGCTTGCCTCCTGCTGTGTCGCCTCCAGTGGGTTCCACAGGCCCTTGGGTCCTCAGCCTTCAGCCTTGTGTATGACCAAGCTTAGAAAGTACCCCGCAGAGTCAAAACCCTCTGCTGACCGTCACTGAGAGGAGAGCAAGCCTCAAGAGGGTATGTGTTTGTCTAGGGAAGGGCAGTAAGTTAGTTTTACAGGATGCAAGGAATATAATTTTTTTAAATGTTCTGTAAAACCACCTGCTCCCTTCTTTGAGCTCCCCCCACCCACCAAGCCAGCAGGGAATTCCCTGTCGGTCATGAGCAGGGTGAGGTCCTCCTTGGGACCCAGCTGCACTCAGAAGGGCAGGTCCTGGCTGCCTCTGATGGCGCCGCCCTGTCTGGGATTGTGGTATTCCTGATGGCCTCCACCATCTGCTTCCATCGTACACACAGGCCTCCGGGTTCCTAGACCAGGTTCCCCCATGAGTCCCCGGCTCCCCTTCTAAGGTCTGGATGCTGCCCTTCGGCTTCTGCAGCCTCCCTCCCAGACACCCGGATGTCTCTACAATTGGACATCTCTCCAACCACAAGCTTTTTCTGCCCTTTTGCCTGACAGCTTTCCGGGACAAAGCCACACAAACTCTGGGCTCCCACTTGAAAGTGCAAAAGGAAGAATGCAAAGAGAAAAAACATGAATTAACATCTCTAAAGTATTGACTCTGCAAATCAGATAACCTCCTTCACATCCAGTATGGATTAGATTGATTTGTGCACTCGGTCCTTCACTGAGCTGATATTCACTGAGGGCCTTCTGCCTACCAAGAACAGTGTTCTGCTCTCCGACTGCACCTTGAATGGCAGCACCTTCATAATGCTTAGCTTGTACATTTACTTGTCTGTTTCCCCCACTGGGCCACGAGGAATTCGATTTCCACAGTATGGCATTCTGAGGATACTGAGGAAAAAGCAAACTCAGTTTCTCCTACTGCGCGCTCATAATACATCACTTCCAGCATCCCAAGACATGTGGGGCTTTCTCCCCACCAGCAAGCGAGCAAGCGATCCTGCAGCGGCCGGACACCAGCAGGGCGCCCTCTACTCCAGTTTAGTTCTGATGCTCTCCATCTGGAGATAGTGTCAGATCCCACAGGATGAGGGCTCAGCCCCAAAGAGTATCCTGCTTCTGCCCACCAGCTACAGATTGGTCCTTCTGTGACTCCCTCTTCAAGCTCAAGGGAGGGCTAGATACTAGAGCATCTCAAAAGACTCAGGAAATCACGTTTACTCATTTATTGTTTTAGAGGACAGGAATAAACATCCAAATAAACAGATGCATGAGGTGAAGTCTGGAAAGGTCCCAAGCACAGGCCCTTCTGTCCCCAGGAGCTGGGGTGCGCCAGCCTTCCAGCATGCAGATGAGTGCTTCTCCATCATCCTCAAGCCTCCACGTGTTGTTCAGCTGTCCAGAAGCTCTCGGACCCCCGTTCTTTTGGGTTTTGATGGAGACTTCATTGCATAAGCATTCTACCTCTGAGTTACAGCCTGGACTGACTTTAATTTTTATTTTGAAACAGGGTCTTACTAAGTTGCCCAGGCTGGCCTTGAACCCATGATTCTCCTGTCTCAACCGCCCAAGTAGCCTAAGTATGATTGAAGTATGGAAAACTGTGTAGGTATGTGATTGGACCAAAGGGTCTGAGCTAATGCTAACAGGCTGAGTAAGGAAGACAGCAAGGCCTGTCTGCTCTGATTCTTCTGAGAAGTGTTCCTTCCTCCCAGGTGTGGGCAGGCCCCCTGAGGAACTGGGGTCTTAAGATCTCCTATCAAAGCCAGGCGTGGTGGCGCACACTTGTAATCCCAGTACTTAGGAGGCTGAGACAGGAGGATTGCAGGTTCAGGGCCAGCCTGAGGCCCTCCACAACTGAGTGAGACCCTGTTTCAAAATAAAGAATAAAATATAGGGCTGAGGATGTCGGTTGGAGGGTGAATGCCCCTGGGTTCAATCCCCAGTACTGCAAAAAAAAAAAAAAAAAGATCTCCTAGCAGACATCAGAGATTTCTCTATGGCCAGCTCCAAGACAGAAACCAGGGGAAGATTGGACTATATTTTTAGCTTCTATAACCTACCTTGGGAAAAAGATATTCTAGTTTTTGTGGCCTTCCCTGGGGAGAAAAAGGGGCAGGTGAAGGAGGGCAGGAGAAGGTCAGAGTGAGAGATTTTGCTTTCTGAGGACTAAAATGTCAGGATATTACTGTCTCTCACCTTTATCATTCTGAAGCTGTTCTGAACCAAGGGAAAAAGGCCAAATACTTTAACAGAAGATATGCTCATTAGCCTAGCCATTTAGCAGGTAACAAGAGCTAAAGACAGGAACCATGGGTGAAAATCAAAATCTATAATGCTACAAAAATGTAAGTATATAATGCTACAAAACCATTACATATATATATCCTATAGTTTAGATCGTGAGTATTCCCTTAAGGCCCATGTGTTCAAGGCTTAGGCCCTGGCCTGGCGCAATTGGGAGGTGGTGAAACCTTTAAGAGGCGGGGCCTAGTGGGAGACTTTCCGGTTATTGGGAGTGCACCCTTGAAAAAGACTGTGCAGCCCTGCTCCTTCCTATTTCTATTATTATTCTTACCCAGAAGTGATTGTTTTTGCTTTACCACGTGCTCCCACTATGATGTGACACCACAGGTCCAAAGCAACAGGGATAACTGATCATGTACCCAAAACTCCCGTTTCAAAATAAAGAATAAAAAATAGGGCTGGGGGTGTAGCTCAGAGATACAATGCCTCTGGGTTCAATCCCCAGTACTGCAAAAAAAAAAAAAAAAAAAAAAGAAAGATGGAACAGACTAGGTGCTAAGGGTAGGGAAGATGATGGCACTAAACCAGAAGGGAACATCATGTTATAGAAGTCCAGGAAAAAAAAACTTATTAAAATGAAATTAAAATTGTTTATTCTGTTCTTGAAATAGCAGCTTAATGAGGAGATTTTACAAAAACTTTGCCAAGAGGATTTTTCTGGAAGGTATTACTTGTCCCACAGTCCCCAAATGATCATTACTAATGTTTATTACGTGCCATATACTACGCAAGGTACTTGACGTGCCATATTAGTTAGAGGTCTTCTGAGAAACAGAGCCAATAAGACAGACAGACAGACACACACACACACACACACACACACACACACACACACACACACCCTATTGGTCTGCAAACTGAAGACCTGAAGACCCAGGAAAGCTGGTGGTGTAATTCAGTCTGAAGGCCTGAGAACTGGGGGAACCAATAATGTAAGTCCCAGTTCAAGAGCTAGAGAAGATGACATGCGTGTCCTAGCACACACAAACAGGCAGGAATCAAGGGGAGAATTCCTCCATGTTCTGCCTTGGGTTCTATGCATGTCTTTGACAGATGAGATGAAGCCACCCACAGCAGGGAGGACCATCTACTGAGCCCACCAATCCGAGTGCTGATCTCATCTGGAAACACCCTCACAGACATACTCAGGAAAATTGTTTCATCTGGGCAGCCCGTGGCCCACTCAAGTTGACACAACACCAACCATTACTTGTGCATAACTCTTAACGCTCCAAGCCACTCTGAATGAAGTCCTGATGCCATGATCCCTGCAGAGCAGTGACTGAGCCAGGAACTGGGTTTAGACCCCTGAGCACCTGGCACTGGCCACTGCAGTGTTGCCACAGGATGCCTGCTCACCTGTCCCCAATTCCCCGCCTACCTCTTCTGTCTAGCTGGGAGCAGTTCATTCCTCAGCTGACCTTTAGCCCTATTGAAAGGTGAACCAGGGGATGCTGCCCCTCAAATACCCCAAACAGATGCAGAGCCTGAGCAGATCTCAAAAGACAAGGAGGGATTCACATTTTTCTTCATGTTTCAGTCATGTGTGTTTTGGTAGGGTAGCTAGAACTAATGGTCTCAGATTAGATGATTTGAGCACAAAAATAGGTGTAATGCTGCAGTCTGAAAACAGGAAGAGGATCCTCTAATGGACATTGACTATTGCTTTTTGAGAAATGTTAGTACAGTGAAATGGTTTGTTTGTTTGTTTGTTTTTTGTGAGATGCATTGCAACCTTTACCATTCTCTTGGAAATTCCTGATGTCAAAAGCTTGCTGGGCTCAGTGGCACCCACCTGCAGTTCTAGTACTTGGAAAGCTGAGATAGGAGAATCACAGGTTTGAGGCCAGTCTTAGCAACTTATCAAAACCCTGTTTCAAAATAAAAAGGTCTGGGGATGTAGCTGAGATGTAGAATGATCCTGGGTTCAATCCCCAGTACCCCCCCAACACACATATAAAAATAAAAGGAAGGAGAAACATGCTTAGCCCAGCACTTTTCCAAATTAGATACTAGGACACTCTCCTCTTTCATAAGGGATATTAATTAACATCTCACAACACTCATTTTGGAAAACATTGGACTAGACCAGTGTTGAATCAAAAGGAACTTCCCACAAATAAGGCATGTGGCCATTCTGAGCATCTCTCCCATCCTCCCCAGATGGGGGCCTGCCAGACAGCACTTGAAGAGAAATCCCAGGCTGTACCCAGCCTGAATCCCTCTGTGCTTCCTAATCAGGCATCATGTGCTCTGTGCCTAAGAGGCCCCCTGGTCTGGCCATGAACCAGGGCCCTGCGGGAGGTCTTGGGCCCTTTTGCCTGACCATGGATTCCAATACAAAATGGAGAAATTAAACACTGGGGCAAACAGCACAATTGAATGTTCTCTTCTCTCTCCAGTCACCTAAGAAGAACCCGGTGACTGTTTCTGAGAGAGCCTGTTAAAATCTGGTTTTCTGGCTATGGTGTCTAGTCAGTAACTATCACTCTCCCCGGGGGGCCCTGCCACGTGGAAACTCTACCAAGTTGGATTTTCAGGAACCCTCCCACCAATTCAAAGGCCTTCAGGCCTAATATCTAACAAATTATATTTTACATTATTTTCTTTAAAAAGCAGGTTACTGACAAATAGGATGATCCCTCTGCAATTAAAATCTGATGTCAGAGTGAGAAAATCCCCTGTTCTGGAAACTCCCACGTCACTCATTCTGTATTAATGCTATTTATTCTCCCTCATTGTTCTATTCTTAAAAAATGGCTCCCCTGGTTGCAATGTTATGTTAAGCATATTACACGTTACTCCGAAGTCAGTTCATATATTACATCTCCTTGCACTCCTGGGTATACATTTCTGAATAGCTCTCACTCCACAGTTACAGTTCCACATTAAATATGGGCTGCCATGAGCGGAGCCGGGGAGCTTTGTCTGTCCCATTCCTGGCTTCTTGTTTTCCCTGGAAGTTTTCCCCCCTTCTATCGTACTCTCCTCAGGGAAGTGCCCTCTAGTAAGAAAAGTCTACCTTAGGAAAGTCCAACACCTATTTCTAGAATTTTCTGCAAGGAAATGGAGCCATTTGACTAAGTGCTTGTAGCCTTCTATGGGGCAGCAGCAGTTTGGCACATGAGTGGCCACACAAATTAGGGGAGGCAGGGGGTAGGGGTGCCAGGAACCATTGTGACCATTGACAGCAAGCTGCAATATCTTTCCTTCTGCAACATTAACATCAGAATGAGTTTTTTGTGCCTCCATGAAGTGTTTGTCGTCTATGGCCAGCATGTTCTCCAGCATCTGTGTCGTCGCATCATTAAGAGACCACTGCAGGGTTTCCCCAAGATGTGATCTTTTTAGTCACTTCAGGAGAGCCCACTATGACAGCACCTTTTTATTTCCATGTGCTGCAGATTCAAGCTGTAACGAGGCACCAGCTTCATTTCATTCATTCATTCAACATACATTATGCATTGAGTTCTATCCGGTTCTGGGAATATAACCGTGAACAAGTAAAACTCCAATGCACTCGTCATGTGACCCTTGACGGAAAGTCCAGTTCTCACATGGCTGATGCCAGCAACCCTCCCCTCTGGTGTGACTCTTCTGAGTAGTAAACAAGCAAAATCAGACCGCCTGCATGTCACACTCAAGGGGACTTATGCATTGGTTCTCCGTGGCCCCAAAGGCTCTCAAAAGGTGAACAAGTCAAGAGCCACTTTCCTCCCATGCAACTTTGCCAGTTCCAATTTCCCCCTTACACTTTTTTTTTTCAAATTATCTGAGCCATTACCCAACACAGTGTGATGAGCCCCAGACACCTCTCTTTTTCCAGATAACGGGGAATCTTCAGAGGAAAGTGACTGCAATGGGACCAGGACACAAGAGTCCCTGGAGCCCACTGTTGTCTCTCTTGGCTGCAAAGCCGAAGGCCCAAGACCCTTGACAAATGAGAATCAGACTGTGTCCAAAATACATCTCAACCTCTTGGGACTGTCTGTAGCCATATAAGGAACTGGTCAAGAGCTACTTATCAGAGAGGTTCTTGAGGGCAAAGAGAAACGACAGGGCACTTCAATTAGCTGAGCTGTCCCCAGCTCTGATGAGCACACAGCTGTCAGGAGGGGGTATCACTATTAAGATGGTAATTATTATTGGGATTTCATATTGAATAGCTCCAGAGGAACCCCCCTTTTCTCTCCTTGACTCCTTCAAGAATATTTGCCTATATTTGCACAGACTTCAAAAAATATATTAGAGTCTAAACACAGTCAAGCTATTGGCGAGCAGGTACTTTAATGAAAGTGTCAAAAGAAACCACCTGATGACTACTGGTCACCTCAGCCAAACTCTAGTCAAAAAGGTCATTCAGGGAATCTACCTGCTTTTCCTACATGACCCAAATAAGAACAGAGAATTTGAGTGATGACAACTGCTCCAGGCCTTAATTTCTCTACCTTTCTCACCTGTGATTAATCAGACACAGACAACCCCAAACGAAGGCACCCTATAGCTTCCACAGAGAGACCATCAAATTATTTTTGGGTCTCAGTAGGAAATGTTTTCAGACATGTACATTTTCAGGACTCTTATATATTTGACGTCAAACATATCTCTAGATGACCTTTAGTTCTGAAAAGTCTAACCAGGTACTTAAGAAATAGCTGGGCTTTTTAAAATAGGGAGCTCCACTTAACCGACAGCCAATTTTCTGCAACAGGAAGGACAACTGAACCAAGCTGTGTGGTATTTGTTTCAACCTTTTCTCACCCAGCTATTTTCTCCATCTCTCCTAAGAAAGATATTAACCCTGAACCTGGGTTTGATTTGCCCTGTCATGCATAGGAAGCTTTTCGCCAAATATCCTCTCTGGTGATACAACTGTGACAGCCTTCAGAACTTCATATTTTAATGTTTTTCTTTATTCCTATCATATTATGAACTTATATCTCTGCATTCTCAAAGTTCAGCATAGTGTTTGTGTTGGTGGTCATCAGCAAATGCAGAAGGAAGGAAGGAAGGAAGGAAGGAAGGAAGGAAGGAAGGAAGGAAGGAAGGAAGGAAGGAAGATGGCTAGAGTTCTAGAAGTGTTTTCCTCCCAGGGCTGAATCATGTAAGAGCTTGAGCCCTTGGGGCATCTGACTGGGGCACGGAGCACCCTTTGTACAGTGTAGTCTGGCCCATGGAATTGAAATGTCTCACCAGGTGTGTTCAGGACCAATTTACAGTTCTTACTTTCTGAAAATTCTCCCCATGTGAGTGGCATAAACCAAGACTAGTCTGAAGCTGGGAACTCTGAGAAATTTCAGCTTCTTTGCTTGTTTCTCCAACACCTCATTCCATAGTGCATTTCTTACCATAAACCACAGACTTCTGCAACAGGAAAATATAGTCTGTCTAAAAAAGAAAACAATTCTATTAATTGTAGCATCAAAAAGAATAAAATAATTGGGGCTAAACTTTACCAGAGAGGTGAAAAGCTTGTACACTGAGAAGCACAAACCACTGATGAAAGCTGGATGTGGTGGCGCACGTCTATAATCCCAGTGCTTGGAAGGCTGAGACAGGAAGATTGCGGCTTCACGGCCAGCCTCAGCAACATAGTGAGACCATGTTTCAAAATAAAAAATAAAAATGGCTGGGGGTGTAGCACAGAGGTAGAATGCCCTGTGATCAATCCCTAGTACCACAAAAAAAAGTAATGAAAGAAATTTAAGAAGACACAAATAATGGAAAAACATTCTATGTTTATGGATTGGAACGCTTAATATTATTAGAATGTCCATGCTACCCAAAACAATCTACGGGTTCAACACAATCCATATCAAAATCCCAATAGCATGTTTTTTTTTTACATAAGAGAAAATACAATCCTAAATTGGGTACAGTGGCGCACACCTGCAATCCCAGTACTTGAGAGGCTGAGACAGGAGGATCGAGCTTTGAGACCAGCTTCAACAACTTAGCAAGGCCCTCAGCAACTTAGTGAGACCCTGTTTCAAAATAAAAAATAAAATAGGTCTGAGAGTTTAGCTCAGAGATAGAGTTTAGCTCACAAGTATGCCCCTGTGTTCAATCCCCAGTACCACAAAAAAGAAGAAAGAAAGAAAGAAGAAAGAAAGAAAGAAAGAAAGAAAGAAAGAAAGAAAGAACAATCCTAAAACTATATAGAACCACAAAAGGACTCTGAATCGACAAAATAATCTTAAGAAAGAAGATCAAAGCTGGAGGCATCACACTTCCTAACTTCAAAATATATTAAAAATGTGTACTAAATAAAACAACATGGCACTGGCATAAAGACAGAGGTAATAGACCAATGGAACAGAATAAGGAATTTAGAAATAAAACTGAATATACATATGGCCAATTAATCTTCAACAAGGATGACAAGAGTACTCGGTGGGGAAAGGATAATCTCTTCAGCAAATGGTGTTGGAAAAGGCAGGTATCCAAGGCAAAAGAATAAATTTGGACCCTTTTTTTTTACACCATATTAAAAAATTATCTCAAAGCAGATTAAGGACTTAAACATAAGACCTGAAATTATGAAACTCCTGGGAGAAAACATAAAGAAAAGTCTTCATGACTTTGGTCTTAGCAATAACTACTTTTATATAACACCAAAAAAAAGCAATGAAAGCAAAAATAGACAAGTGGACTATATCAAGTGGAGAAGTTTCTGTGTATCAAAGGAAATAATCAACAGAGTAAAAAGGCAACCTGTGGAATGGGAGAAAATATTTGCAAACCACATATCTGACAAGGAGTTGGTATCTAAAATACATAAGGAACTCTTATAACTTAATGACACAATACCAAATAACCGAATTAAGAAATGTGCAAAGGACTTCAACAGACATTTTTCCAGAGAAGATAAAAAAAATGACCAGCTTGTAAATAAAAGGATGCTCAAAATCACTAATCTTCAGGGAAATGCAACTCAAATCACAATAAGATATCATCTCATACCTGTTGAGGTGGCCATTAGCAAAAAATTTAAATGATAAGTTTTGGTGAAGATATGAAGAAACTGGGACATTTGTGTACTGTTAGTGGGAATGTAAGTTGATGTAGCCACTAGGGAAAACAGTTTGAAGGTTCCTTAAAAAATTAAAAATAGAACTATCATATGATCCAGCAACCATACTTCTGGATATATATATATACAAAAGAATTGAAACTAAGATCTTGAAGAGCTCTTTTCACTCTTATTTTCATTACAGCACTATTCACAATAGCTAAAATGTTAACATAACCTAAGTATCTCTTGACAGATGAGTGAATAACTAAAGGTGGCACATTCATATAATGAAATATTATTCAGCCATAAAGGAGGGAAATCCTGTCATATGCTACAATGTGGCTGGACCTTGAGAGCATTGTGCTAAATAAAATAAACCAGTTACAGAAGGACAAATACTACAAGATACGATTTATATGAAGAATCTAAAGTCAAACTTTAGAAGCAGAGAGGTGAATGGTGCTTGCCAGGGGCTGGGGAGCGGGAGGAGTGTTGCTCTTCTCCCATATAAAGTTTTAGTTATGCAAGATGATTTAGTCCTAGAGTTCTACTCTACAACTTTGTTATAATTAACAATTCTACGCTGTACACTTAAAAATGGAAGAAGCCAGATCTCACCTTATCTGTGCTTACCACAATACTAGTTTTTAAAAAATTAGTCCGTAAGGGTTATGAAATGCCTCCTCCTCCCTTCTCCTATTCCTATCTTGACAGATGACTGACAGCGTTCTTCCTAGAATTAAAAAGATAGTTGTTCCCTTAGGACAAGGTTTCTCGACCTCATCACTATTAACATTTTAGGCCAGATTATTCCTTGTGGTGAAGGAGTGTCCTGTGCATTATGGGATATTTAGCAGTACCACTCAACTCTACCCACTAGATCCCAGTAGCAAACCCCATCCCAACCATTAGGATAACCAAAAATGTTTCCAGAAATTGTCCTGTCCCCTCCGGGCATCGCTCCTGGCTGAGAACCACTGGCTTGGGCAGAGTCCCAGCAAGCAGAGAGCTTGGACAACCAAGCATTAAAGGTGAGGGTCAGGAGCAGCATTTGGTGGCATCGTGACCTGGTGAAAAGTCTTTGGCTTGAAGAACATAGCAGGTCCCACTGTGAGGGCGAATGTCCCCCTTCTGACTTCTACAGAGAAAAATGGTGAGGCCATAGACAGCACATATTGCTTTCAGTTTTATCTAGTTTTCTATTTTCAATGGAATGAAGAGAGAAAAGTGCTCTGTATTCATTTTCTAGGGCTGCTGCAACAAATGACCACAAACTGGGTGACTTGAAACAAAGGCATGTATTAATTCCCAGTTTCAGAAGTCCAAAATCAGGGTTTCTGCGGCGTCACACTTCCTCCAGAGGTGGCACAGGAGAATCCTTCTCCTCTTCCACTTTCTGTTGGCTCCACGTGTTCCTTGGCTTGAGGCTGCATCAACCCCATCTCTGCCTCTGTCCTCAAGCCTTCTCCTTTGAGGGTCTCCTATACACTTGTCATTGGGCCATCAAGATAATCCAGGGTAGTCTCATCTTGAGATCCTTAACTTAATCACAGATGTAAAGACCCTATTTTCAAAGAAAGTCACATTCCAAGATGTTCACATACTTTGTTGGCAGGCCCCCATTCATACTCTATTACATACTCTTAAATACCTATTACCTATGCTCAAACAAAGCTCCATTTAAAAAAAACCAGACTGATGTTTTTATATTTTGTGTTTTTTTAAACACTTGAACAAAAAATTTACAAATAAGTTGTAATTGTAATTAAAAAACTCTTTTTTTTTTCTTTTCAGATCTAGTTGCTGACCCAGTGCCCATCATCTGGATGCATCAGGGCTCATTTCCCACAAAGACATGCCCCCACTGTGGAGTGTGGCGTGGAATGTCCCCGAAGGCTCATGTGTTGAAGGCTTGTCTCCAATGCAGCAGTGTGCAGAGATGGATTTGGGGGAAGTAATTGGATCATGAAGGTTCTAACCTCAATCATAGGTTCCCAAAATGGGCGATACCACCCCTTGGGGGTGCTGGAATGAAACATAGATTCATAAAAGAATGCAAATTTGTCACTGCATCTTTCTGTTTATTTGCTTAAGGGTGGTAGATTTTGGGGGTGGGGACTGAATAATTTGTTTTTCTGAAAGGTGGGTGGTAAGCCAAGTAAGTTGGGAACCTCTGGATGAGTTAATAGGTGAATGGGCCAATAGGAGGTGGGGTCCTAATGAAGGAAGTAGGTCCCTGGGGGTATACCTTTGAAGGCTACATCTCGTCTCTGCTCCCCCCCCCCCCGCCTCCTTCCTGGCTTCCATGAAGTAGGCAGCTTTCCTCCACCATGCCCTTCTGCCATGATGTCTCTAACTCACCACAAGCCTAAAACCAATGGAACTGGCTGGCCGTAGACTGAATGAAACCTCTGAAACCATGAGCCAAAATAAATCTTTCCTCCTCTGAGTTAATTTCCTCAGGTTTTTTTTCTTTTTTGGTGGTACTGGGGATTGAACCCAGGGGCATTCTACCTCCGAGCTACACCCCCATCCCTATTTTTTATTCTTTATTTTGAAACAGGGTCTCACTAAGTTGCAGAGGGCCTCACTAAGCAGCTGAGGCTGACCGCGAACCCAGATCCTCCGGTCTCAGCCTCTCAAGTACTGGGATTACAAACGTGCGCCACCACGCCTGACTTCAGGTATTTTATCACAGCAACAAAAAGCTGACTAACATACCTACTTAGCCACAGTATAGCTATTAAAATCAGAAAACTGAAAGGTGAGAGCTTGGGATAAAGAACAGGTTTGGGATCCAGGAGGAGAGCATGTGGCAGGAACAGAGGGGCACATGAGTCGGAGATACTATGCATCCATTCTGTAGTTCAGGGCCTAACTCCCCCTCCCTGATTATTGCTATTTCTCTCTGTTGGTATGCCTACCTCCAAAATCTTCTCAAGACTGAAGCATGTGTTTACTGCACCATTTCCAACTCAGATTTTGCACTGTTTATAGTATAAGGCCCAAACTCCTCAGAAGGACACTCAAGGCCCTGCACAGTATCTCTGACACACTCCCCACCATGCTCCTAAACCTCTCTGCTGTTGCGACACACATCTCCTCACTGAGCCTGACTCACCCTGCTGTCCTTTAGGAAGATTTTCCTGTGTGTGGTACTGGGCATAGAACCCAGGGTCTCAAGTATGCAAGTAAGCACTCTACTGCTGAGCCATGCCCCTAACCCCAGTTAGGAAGATCAATCTTCACCTTCTGCCAATCCAGATGGATGTGTGTGCCGAAGTTCAGATCAGTGGCCACTCTTCTGCAAAGCTCTCTTCAATTAATCCTCTCTGGACAGAAACTGCAATTGCTCCTCTTATCTCCTTAGAGTATACTGTTTGAGATGTCCTCACCACAACTCATGCTGAAATTAAATTCCCATTCTGGAGCATTGAGAGGGTGGAAATGTAAGCCACAGTATTTGAAGGTAGAGTCTTTGAGAGGTAGAGTTAAATGAGGCTCTAAGGGAGGGGCCCTAATACAAATGGGACTGTGGCTTTGTAAGAGGAGGAGTCACTTGGGTTAGGAGGCCAGCATGTTCTACCTTGCATCCCTAGCGTCAGGGGGAGGTATTCTCTGGGGGTGGGGCCAAGGGCTCACCCGCCCCACATCCCCAGCACTGGGGGGAGGGGTTCTTTGTGGGCGGGGCCAAGGGCTAACCTGCCCCACATTCCCAGCACCAGGGGGAGGGGTTTTCTGGGGGCAATGCCGATGGTTTGCCCGCCTCGCATCCCCAGTGCGGGGGGGGGTCTCTGGGGTGGGGCCAGGGGCTGACCTGCCCGTGTTCTCAGTGCTGGACCACTGGGGAGAGGGCCATGTCTCATCTACCTATATCCTCAGTTCTGGGGTGTTCCAGGATGGTGTTGGGCTGCTCTTGGGGTGCCGTGGCTCACTGGCTCATGTTCTCAGAGTTGGGCTGCTCCTGTGTATGGCCACCTCTTCTTTGTCTCTCCTCATTGCACTCGTTACAGGAGCAGAAGCTCACGACCCACCCCTTGAAACCATTGTCGTTGTAAGTGCGGGTCTGGATTGACTTGGGCTTCTTCATGTTCTGGAGTTGGTCGGTTTCAATGGCGATCTATAGTCGCTGGTTTCACAAGGACCTGCGGTCTCTTTGCTGTTGGTCTCCGGGAGTCGCGGTGTAGGCATGGCCCTGCATAGATGGCACCTTTGCCTCTGCTCTCCACTTACCAGGTAAAATGCATGGAGTTCTGTTTAGCCCCCCGCTCTGTCTGCTGCCTCGCACTCTGCTGCTCTTCGGCTCTCTTTGTTTTGTTGAGTTTTGTCTGCCCCACTTTTCTTGTTAAGAAGCAGTTTTCCTGCTGGCCGATTTCCGAGTTTCGGAGTGCCGGCGACACGCTGCCTCCCTTTATCTCACTCACCCGTGTTCTCATTGGGCGGCCCAGGGGGGGGCCATGCCATGTCCGTCCATGTCCTCAGTGCTGTGGTGTTCTGCACTGGTGCTAGGCTACTCCAGGGGGCCGTGTTTCACCCGCTCGTTTTCTCGGTGTTGGGGTGCTCCTGTGCCTGGCCGCCTCATCTATGTTTCTCCGCATCTCTTTCTTGGTGGGGGCTAAGGCTCGCATCCCACCCTTTGCAGTTGTTGCTGTTGTAGGTGTGGATCTGGTTTGACTTAGGCTTCATCGTGGTCTGAAGTCAACTGCTTTCGATGGTGGACTATAATCACTGGTTTCACAAGAATCAGCTGTTTCTTTGCTGGAGGATTCCGGGTGCCGCGTGGCTCAGCCAAGATGGCGCCTTTGTCTCTGCTCTCCACTTACCAGGTGAAGTGCTTTGAGCTCCCTACCGACCCCCGCTCTTTCCACTGCCTCGCATTCCACTGCACTTTGGTCTCATTGTTTTGTTGAGTTTGGGCTGCCCTACTTTTCTTTTCAAGATGCAGTCTTCCCACCGGCCAAGCTCCGACTCTCGGAGCGCTAGCGACATGCTGCCTCTCGCTATCCCACCATCTTGGTTCTCCCTGTCTATAAGCAATTATTGATTAATATGTATTTTTTGTTCCCATCTCATTTAACGTTTATCATAAGTCTTGGAAGTGAGATTGGTAATCCATCTTAGCAAAGGAAGAAGCTGAGGCTGGAAAGGCTTGCATCTCTTCTGAAGATCACACCGCTGGTGAACTGTGGAACCAGAAGGTGACCCATTCTCTCTCTGAGGTGAGCTCATTCTCCTTCTTCTGGAACAATGGATCCCAGTCTTCACACTACTTCTAAATCTTGTGGGGAATCCTTAGAAACTGTTGCTCCACCCAGACATTCTGATTTAACCAGTATGGGGTATAACCTGGGCACTGAGCTTTTAATATAATATCTCTCCAGTAATTTTAATGTACAGCATAATTTGGGAAACCCTGTCCGAGGCTATCAGGGCTTGTCCCAGTGTCTGGCACACGAGGATGCTAAATCTTTTCTCCATATGCCTTTCTGGTTCACTGGAAAATTTATCCCTAAATTTTAAGACTGGCAACAACTTTATTTATTTATTTATTTATTTATTTATTTATTTATTTATACAGGGGATTGAACCCAGGGGCCTTTTACCTCTGAGCTACATCTCAACCCTTTTTTAATATTTATTTATTTATTTTTGGTACTAGGTATTGAACATCCAAGCTACATCCCAGCCCCTTTTAAAACATTTTTCTTTCTTTCGTTTTTTTGGAACAGGTGCTCACTAAGTTGCTGAGGCTCTCCTTGAATCTGCAATTCTCCCATCTTAGCCTCCCAAGTGCAGGGATCACAGGCGTGCACCAACCATGTCCCAGCAGTTGGAACAATTTAAAAGCAGAGAAAGAAATGATCTAGCTAATATAAGCCACAAATTCATTTCCAATGAAATTTCTTGAATCAATATAAAAAAAAGGCCAGGAAATGCAGGCCAAAGCAGAATTCTGACTAATTTGCCTTGCTCCTCCTGGACATTCCTTTGGAGAGAGAAGCCGCCTCCCGGGCACCCTCCAGCCTCCCTCTGTGTCATTGCTCTGGCACCTCCTGTCAACGTGACTTGTTTCTACAAATTGATCCCCAGGCAGTGCCTTGAGAAGAGAGGCTGGGGCTCTGTAGGGAAGGTAAGGACTGCGACAACAATCAGGTCACACTCGCTGAATCCTCTACGCTGCTCCTGTGGCAAGCTGTCACAGCCACGCACTGCCCAGGGTGGGGAGAGGCAATCTCATTGGGTCATTTGTTCCCCTTGGCATAATTTGAAGTTACTATATTATGGCCAAATTTATGGAAGAAAAATTGAAAACTAGACTTCTTCTTTAAACATTTTGTCCCATTAAGGGTTTATTTATAAGTTTTAATATTAAATTTTGTCAAGGAGGAAACCCCACCTGATAAAACCATGCTGTGAATTTACCTGCACTTCCTGTCTAATGAGTAGAACATGCACTCTTACCAAAGCCCATGGAAGCTTCGGTTTTGTTGCATCTAAGAGCAAACAACTCAGAAGACCTTTCAGCCTCTCTGAAGGCCACAAAGCTACACTTCCAGATGTTATTGGATCCAGATGTTGGTCATTGCTAGCAATAATCTAGAATATATGAGAGGTATGGACATCCTTTCTGTATGCTCAAAATTCTGGGTTAATTAAATAATTCGTTCACCGAACTTTATTTGGAGTCCTCGCTACATACCCACACACAGTGTTTGTAATGCAGGACCAAGTACTTGATAGTGCCAGAGGAATCACGCAGTAAGGTTCTTTTAGAAAGAGACTGAAGCTATGCTCAACAGCACCAGCCAGTCCAATGATGTCCCAAGATGCTGCAGGGCCTCAGATGAGAGTGCTGAGTGGCCCCGGAGGGCAGCTTGCCGTGAACACTAGGTGAGAGAACCAGGTGGACTTCATACCTTTGATGCTAACTTTGACTGATGCTTCTTCAATTGCAAGGCAAGGGGGTCCTATTACATGTTTATTCCCGAGCTTCTTCCCAGCTCTGTGGTAAGTCTGAGGGTCTGTCCGTGCATGGGATGGGATGGCTGTGGAGGCCTTGCGGGGGGTGTCTTGGAAGAGGGGGATGTCCAGAAGGATATCAGTGGGGCTCGGTCAGGCAACACACCACACTAGTTACAGTAACAGAGACAAATTGAGAGAAAGAATTGGTAACTGAGAACAGAAAGGGAACCCCAAGGTATTATAGCCAAGAAATACAATACAAGAGGCAGCTGCCACCCCTAGAGGTAGGAACCAAGCGGAGAGGTTGTGGCTATTAGAATGTGGGAACTTGAGGTCTCTGGAGCTACGAAGGGAGGGGTCCTGGTCAGAAGTGCTGGGGTCCCCGCAGTGCGGCTGGTGCGGAGTGTGGGGGAAACTGCAAACTGCACTATTGTTGGTATAACAGGACAGGAACAGCCAACAGACAGCAGAGGTCCCTCCCTTACCTCCTCTGGCCTAGAAACCCCCTCCTTCTCAAAGAGCCTACCAAGGTGCTGCTGGTGAGACAGAAATGGGGCTTGCAGCCTAGGTCCAGTGGCCAGCGCCCAGCACAGAGGGGTGGTTTGAGCTGGGGGACTAGCTTCGTACCCATCCTAGGAAGGAATGAGGACAGGGAAGCTACCGGCATGGGCAACTGTTTAAGCAAAATTGTAACAAAACCTAGCACGTCCAAGCACCTATTTTGTACCATTTACCCACTTGTGCCGCAATGCTCACTTTCTGAAGTCAGGATGTTATTCACCTGTGGTTGAGGAAGAGCTGTAGCTCAGCAAGGATAATTAACTCTCCAACCTTATCTAGCACATGACAGGCAGAATGGGGTCTGAACACACGAGTGTCCGATATCAAAGCTCTTCCCACCACAAGATGCATGGGATGTGCTGAAAATGTGCATCTATACAGTGATGCATGGTTAGACTAGAAGGGCGGGGAACAGATTCAGAGAGGGGAGCTGGGGCTAGACCATGGGGGCACAAGGGATTTGGATGTTAGGAAATGCAAGGGGTGAAGGTTTTGGAAGACTTCGGTAAAGTGATGGAAACACTGTTTTAGGGTGATTTTTTAAAGGAAAGAGTGAGCAAGATGCATTCAAGACAGGAGAATCTGGTGCGAGCACGTCTTACCTCGTGTTAATTATGACAAGTTAAAAATGGAGTGGTCAGGCCTTGGCTCAGGTGGTGGCAATGAAAGAGAAGGCGAGAGGGAGAAATATTTGGAAGAAAGGATAAATGGGAGTGGTCGGACATAGATATTGTCTGAAAGTAGGACTCAAAGATAATTCTGAAGTTTGGGGGGGTCTACATATCTAGCAGAAAAATGTTACTGCCTCCAGAGACAGGCACTCTGGAAATTTAAATGTTTTCCTTTTTGAATGTGGCTTCTGTCTCCCAGGGTGGCCCCCATTCCCCCAACACACCGCTGTCGCATAGGATTCCATCATTAATAGAATTGATAATTTAGAATGAATTGACAGGTAACTCTTGTGTAGTCAGGGAAAATATTAGAATGAAGATTAGGAGCTGGATTCTACAACTAATCTGCGGTTATTCAGTAGTTACTTGACTTTATCCAAGTTATTTAACAGTGTGGCTAAGAGGATTCATTGGAATAATGAGTAGCAATGATTCTCAACTCTCGGTATACATCATAATCACCTGAGGAACTTTTTACAAACGCCTACACATGGGCCTGTCTTCAAAAAGTCTGGTTCAATTAGGGTAGGTTAAGATCCAGTTCCACCCCCCCAACCCAGGGTGGTCCAAGCGGGCAGTGGCTGGGGATGGGCCAGGTGGTATGGGGAGGTACTGGGATGGGATGGAGGGTGTGGCCGGGACACTGTCTTTCTTTAAAAAATCAGCATCTCTGGTTATCTGTTTGAATGCCAGATAGTAGGTACTATAAAAGTATGATTAAAACTACCTTTGAGCCAGGCATGGTGGTACATGCCTGTAATCCCAGTCCTTGGGAGGCTGAGACAGGAAACTCTCAGGTTCCAGGTCAGTCTCAGTAACTTAGCAAGGCCCTCAGCAACTTAGTGAAACTCTGTTTCAAAATAAAAAATAGGTCTGGGGTATAGCTCAGAGGTAGAATGGCCCTGGGTTCAAAACAACACACACACACACACACACACACACACACACCACACACTTCAAGTACCCTTGAAATTCCGTTGACATGAAGACAGTTCTTGCAGTTCAGAACAGCTTTTTCTCCAGTGTTAAAACATTGCTTATACTTCTCTGATCTCTGAAGGGATATTTGGTTTGTGTTTTAAAAGGGCCATTTATTGCCAGGCGTGGTGGCACACACTTGTAATCCCAGTACTTGGGAGGCGGAGACCGGAGGATCCAGGTTCGCCTCCAGCCTCAGCTACTTAGTGAGGCCTCCCTCCACAACTTTGTGAGACCTGGTTTCAAAATAAAGTATAAAAAATAGGGCCGGGGGTGTAGCTCGGAGGTAAAACACCCCTGGGTTCAATCCCTGGTACAGCAAAAAGAAAAGGGCCATTTATACCTAAAAACAGTATCTTTAAATATAAATTTCACACCTGGGAGGGCTGTGAAGCCCAAGTTGAGAGAGAGGCTGTTCCTAGAGGCAGGGGCACTGAGGAAGGACAGATTCAAGTCTCCAGTGCAGTCTCACTCAGGGACACCTACTCGTTGAGGAAATGGCCCTATTTGCTCATGTTTTTAAATCCCCATCTCCCCCACCCCCTGCCTCTCACTCTCTTTCTCTTTCATGCTCTCTTTCTTTCTTTCTCTTTTGTTTTTGGGTGCTGGGGATTGAACTCAGGGGCATTCTACCTTTAAGCTACACACTCAATCCTGTTTATTTTTTATTTTGAAACAGTGTCTCCCTAAGCTGCTCAGGCTAGCCTTGAACCGTTGATCCTCCTGTCTTAGCCTCCTAGTACCAGGGTTATAGGCATGCACCACCACGCCCAACTTCTCTGTATCTTAAATGTTGTGTTTTAGGCAGAGGCCTAAATGTTGGACCTTCATGTTGGACAAGACTCAGATCATGGATTGATGGTGGTGTGGGGGCTGATCACCCCAATGTATCAACAATGCCATACTGTTTTAGTTGGACTGGATTCCCCTTACCGAAGTGTAGACTTGATGTCAGGGAGCCCAATGGTAGAATCTGGAGTGTGAAGCATGCATATAGAACCTTATCTACCCTACCCTGCCCTATCCCAGCGCCCTCCTCTAACTAGCATCACCTGTCTATATCATTGTCTCCTTAGGCTAAAGTGTGGAGTGTGCATTTGTATCACTTCTACAGCCAGTGGCTTCAAGTCACCCCTCATTCTTAGCATGATATAAATAAACATCAAACTCACCTTCTGTGATTACTCTCTTCTTGGCCAAGCTTATCCTGGATTGGCCACGAGGGGAAAAATAGTTGGCAAAGATTCTACTTAGGAAGGCTCTCCCCTGAAATTTGAGTTTTCTTGTCCTTGTCACTTCCATAACACTCCAATGTATTTATATATTTAGTTATTTATTTGGTACTGGGGATTGAACCCAGGGAGTTCTACTTTCTAGCTATACCCCAGCCCTTTTAATTTTTTAAAATTTTGAAACAGGGTCTCACTAAGTTGCTGAGGTTCTAAGTTGCTGAGGCTGGCCTCGAACCTGTGATCCTCAGGCTCCCAAGTGTGCCACCAATGTATTTCAAAAATATGTAAATAACACACTCCAATGTATTTTAAAAGTCAGTGTTTGAAATTCATTTTTTCTGGTGGTTATGGTGGATTACCCTGCTCCAACCTACTCCATCTTACTGAAAGCAGAGGCACATATTAGCTTCCTAAGCTAATGTACCTGGTACTCTAACTACTAGACATAGAAATGAAGACTCAAAAATCATTTGGAGCAGAATTTCATTCTGAGAGGAGTCTTGTATGTACCCTGACTCGGTTATGCTAACAGGAGAGCACTACTGGACCCTCTCACCCTAGGGAGAGGATTTAGCACAATCTTATAAAAATTCCTGTGGCTTTTCAGTTTGTAGATGCCTGAGACCCCTCCCTCTTCTTCCTGAGAAGTGAAATTAGAGAAATCTGTTTTTAGGAGTGTGGCCCTAACAAATACCTGCTGGCATGAAAGGGTCCTAAGGGCCTTGAGGGTGATTCCTTCTAGAGAATCAGGTGACTCGGCTCATCATAAAAGCATGGAGGCCCTTGGGGAAGGAGAGTTTCCAGGCAACCCTGCAGGTGAGACTGAGGTACCTCCGCATCCAGTCCCAGGACGCATTGTCACTCTGAGAACAATGGCTGTCCATGAGAGTGACAACTGAAGGAGCTATATTCTTGGGGCACCAGTGTGAGCTCTGGGATGTTTGGGGATCTGACCAGCAGGACTACCACCTGATCCTTGAGCTGGAGTCCTTGCCATTCCACGGGACTCCTATGCACCAGGAGCACCCTAGGACAGCAACGATGCCAACAGACATTGGAGGGCTGACCCATTGGATTCAGAGAGTCCTGGGAATTCTTGGACAATTTGCAATGGGAGCCTCAAGAGAGAGAGATACTCCATTTCTGCTAATTGGGATATATGGATAAACAAGCAATAAATTGGGGAAAATGTGTAAAGTTGGTAAAGAGGGTTAGACAAGTTATACTACCTGTTGAGCTCCAGTTATTCATGAGTAATGTGAGGAGGGACAGAGTATAGGGGAAGAAAATTCTTAATAACATGACAATTGTTATGGTTTAGATATAGAATGTCCCCTGAAAGAGCTCATGGATTGATGTTCAGAGGTGATATGATTAAATCATGAAGGTTGTAATCTCATCATTGGATAAATCCATTGTAATGGATTTACTGGGTGATAAACTAGGCAGATGGGGTGGGGCTGGAGAAGGTGGGTCACTGGGGGTGTGGCCTGGGGGCCTGTGCTTGTGTTCTTGAATCCCCTCACTTGTTTCCTCTCTGCTTCCAGCCTTGGTGATATGAGAGCAGAGTCCTGTTCCTACTCACTCTCTCTCTCTCTGCTTCCTGTCACCATGCCCTGAGCTCTGTAGAGATGACCCAACTGAAACCTCTAAAATCTCCAGAACTGTGAGCAAATAAATCTTCCATCTCTAAGTTGTGGTTGTCAAGTATCTTGGGGCACAGCAATGAGAATGCTGACTAAAACAATAATATTTATGTGTTTTAAGACAATCTGAGACAGGAGGATCACAGGTTCGGGGCCAGCCTCAGCAACTTAGGGAGCCCCTGTCTCAAAATAAAAAATAAAGAAGGACAAGGGGTATAGCTTAAAGGTAAAGTGCCCCTAGGTTCAATCCCAGTACCATACACCCCAGTCCTTTTTATTTTTTATTTTTAATCTGGGTATCACTAAATTGCTGAAGCTGTTACTAAGTTGCTGAGGTTGGCCTCGAACCTGCAATCCTCTTGCCTCAGCCTCCCAAGTACTGAGATTACAGGTATGCATCACCATGCCCAGCTTGAAGCTTTCTTAAATGGTTCATTATATGTGTGCTCTAAAAGGTTTAATTGAAGACATGTCTCTGCTTTCGCTAAGATGTTCTTTTATTGGAAATGTAACTTTATAAAAGATTAATTAATTTTACTGAAATTTAGACATTTTATATTAGATTTTTAAAGATATTCTTTCAATTCATTCAAAATATCTCTTATTTCCATTACTAAAGTTTTATTATAGTTCTGCACTGTCATTATTATTTACTTCTAGAATTTTTTGTTGTGCTGGTAGTACTGGTGATTGAACCCAGGAGCATTCTTTCTCCAAGCTAAATCCCCAGCCCTTTTTAAAATTTTTATTTTGAGATAGGGTCTCAGTAAATTGCTCAGGATGGCCTCAAATTTGCAATCCTCCTGCCTCATCCTGCCACGTATCTGGGATTATAGACATGCACCATCATGCCTGGCTCTTTCTAGGTATTTTTATTGCTATTATGAGCAATAAAATCCTAACTGATCTCCCCAGTTTCAGTAAATTCTCCCAACATCCACATCTACAAATATATTCTTAAGATTGATTGAAGAGTTTTAAAATAATTTTCGCCAGGCATGGTGGTGCACGCTTGTAATCTCAGTATTTGAGAGACTGACACAGGAGGATAGCAGGTTTGCAGCCAGCCTCAGCAACTTGTGAGGCCCTCTGCAACTTAGTGAGACCGTTTCAAAATAAAAATATAAAATCAGGCTGGGGTGTAGCTCAGAGGTAGAATGCCCCTGAGTTCAATCCCCAGTACCACATACACACAAAATTTTCATCCTTCTATATAAGAAATGATGCATTTTTTGTTTTAATGATTATCTTAAAATTTCAACATGTTTACTAAACAATGTCTGAAATTTATCAGTATTTCTACCCTCTTAACCAACATAAAAAACTTAAAATGCTTTAAACTCGATTACTTCCTTTCCTTCTTGGTATTGTTGTCAATATCTGACTACGCTTTGTTGTTGTTGTTACCAGAAATTAGTAGTTGCTGGTTAGCTTTTATTTTACTTTTTAAATATACTTTTATTGGTGCATGGTAATTACACATCATGACAAGGTTCAGAGTGATAGGAACAGACATGCACACAGCATTTGGTACATTTCCCTCCAGATCCTGCCAAACTCCCCCTTCCCCATACATGATCTTGAGATTGGCATTGATAATTTCATTTATATAAATAGTATTATTTTAACTATTTCCTTCATCAAGTCTCCTTCTCTCTCCTTCCCTAAACCCCCTCCATCACTCCCCTGGAGTTTCTCTTCTATCTAAGATCCCTTTTGTTTCCCAATTTCTCTCTAGCCTCCACATATGAGAGAAAACATACAACCCTTCACTTTCTGAGACTGGCTAATCTCACTTAGCATAACATTCTCCAGTTATATCCATTTTACTGCAAATAACCTAATTTTGTTGTTCATTTTTTTTATTGGTTCATTGTAATCATACATCTTGTTTAAGTTCAGGGCGAGAGAGGCATCCATGCACACAGCACTCACTGAGCCCTCCCCCAGTTCCCACCCTATTCCCTCCTCCTCCCCTCCTTCCCATGCTCATCACAGTGATTGACTCTGATAAGTTTGTGTGTGTATATCATGAACATTGAGGAGTTTCCCTCTTCCCCCTCCCATCTCCCTCAGTTAGGTCGCCTTCTTCACTCATCTAAGGTTTCTCCTCCTTTGTCTGGAGTCCCTCCTATGTCCCAATTTCTCCCTAGCTTCCGCATATAGGGAGAACATCCAACTTCTCACTTTTTGTGACTGACTAATCTCACTTAGCATAATGTTCTCCGGTTCAATCCATTTCCCTGCAAATGACATAATTTTGTTCTTCTTTATGGCTGAGTAAAATTCCATTGTGTACATATCCCATAGTTTTATAACCCATTCATCTGTTGATGGACATCTCAGCTGGTTCCATAGTTTGGTAATTGTGAATTGTGCAGCTATAAACATAGATATGCATGCATTACTCTGGTAGTTTGGTTTCCATTCTTTTGGGTAGATACCCAGGAGTGCGATAGCTGGGTCATATGGTATGACCATTCTTCTGAGGATCCTCCATGCTGTTTTCTCAGGTATTATACACTCCAACAGTGTATTAGAGTTCCTACTTCTCCACACCCTTGCCAGCATTTGTTATTGTTTGTGTTTTTAATGATTGCCATTCCAATTGGGGTTAGGTGAAATCTCCGGGTAGTTTTAATTTGCATCTCTCTGATTGCTAATGATGTTGAACATTTTTTCATACATTTATTGGCTGTTTGTATTTCTTCTTTTGTGAAGTGTCTATTTAGTTCACTTGCCCATTTTTTGATTGGGTTGTTTGTTTTTTTGGCTGGTTAGCTTTTAAAATTAAGTGTTGTCTCTCTCTGTCTCTCTCTCTCTCTCTCTCTCTATATATATATATATTTTTTTTTTTGCGGTACCGGGGATTGAACGCAGGGGCGTTCTACCTCCGCACTACACCCCCGGCCCTTTTTTTATATTTTATTTTGAAACCGGGTCTCACGAAGTTGTGGAGGGCCTCACTAAGGAGAGAGAGAGAGAGAGAGAGAGAGAGCTGAGGCTGGCCGCGAACCCGGATCCTCCAGTCTCCGCCTCCCAAAGTACTGGGATTACAAGCGTGCACCACCACGCCCGGCGCAAGTGTTGTCTATATTTAAGTGCACATGTGCAATTTCTTTGTTCATCACTTCTTGCACCTTGGTCCTTCCTTTGGGAATATATTGTCTTTTTCTTCAAGTTCTTATAGATAGAGTCAGCTCTTATTAGATTTTGTTTGTCTAAAATTATCTTTATTTTTCCTTGTTCTTTATTGATAATTCAGGTGTGCATAATGTTATAGGTTGACATTTATTTCTTTAAGGATTTTGAAAATATTATCCCATTGCCTTCTGGTTCTATCATTGCTTTGGAAAAGTATATAAATCTGATTATTCTTTTGTAAGCAACTTGTCTCTTCTCTTGGTAGCTTTTGATATCTTCTCCTTCTACTTCCTATGCTTTTTCAGCAATGTTTTGGTTTAGACTTATTTATCCTTCATAGTATTTATGTTTCTTGAAACTGAAAGTTTATATCTTTCATCCATTCTGGAAAATGTCCATTGTGTTAGTTACCTTTTCATTGTTAGGACAAAATACCTGATAAAATCCACTTAGAGGTGGAAAGATTTATTTTGGTTCATAGTTTCAGAGTCCATGGTTGTCTAACTCCATTGTTTCTGGGCCTGGGGTAATGCAGATGGTCATGGTATTAGGGCATGGGAGACCAAAGTTATTCACCTCATGGCAACCAGGAAGCAGAGAGAGGAGAGAAACAGGCCAGGACAAGATATACCCTTCCAAGTCATGCCCCTAGTGACCTACTTCCTCCAACTAGGCCCCACCTCTTATAGTTCTACCACTTCCCCAAAATGCCATCAAATTATTAATTCATTAGCAGATTAATCTACTGATGAGGTCAGAGTCCTCATAATCCAATTACTTCCCAAGAGACCCACTTCTGAACACTGCTGCATTGGGGACCCAGCCTTCAACACAGAAGCCTTTGGGGTACATTCCAGGTCAGAATCAGAAGACCCACCTTCTCTCTTCCTTTTTCTGGAACTCTTATTATAAGATACATGATGAACTTATTCATATGACCTTCCATGTCTCTTAACCCGTTTTGTGTTTTCCCTTTCTTTATATCTTTGGAAGCATTTTGGATAATTTCCTTAGATTTATCTTCCACTTCATTAACTCTCTTTTTAGCTGTATCAGTTTTCATGTTCACTACATCAACTGAGTTTTGACACATTTCATCAGCATCAATACTAGACCATTACATTTAGCAATCAACAACATGGGTACAAAAAAAAAAGAGGAAAGTACATTAAAACTTTTTGTTAGAATGCTTTGTATTTTTCACAGAATAGAAACTAAAAATACCTCTTATATAGTTAGTCACAAATACAGTCTTTTTTATTGTCCATAGGAGAAATTTTTTTGTGTGTGTGTGTGTAGTACTGGGGATTGAACCCAGGGGCATTCTACCTCCAAGTTATACCCCCAGCCCTATTTTATTCTTTATTTTGAAACAGGGTCTCACTAAGTTGCAGAAGGCCTCACTAAGTAGCTGAGGCTGGCTGGGAACCCTGACCCTCCTGTGTCAGCCTCCCAAGTACTGGGATTACAAGTGTGTGCCACCACACCTGGCTGTCCATAGGAGAATTTTATAAAACATCTCTCTGTGTAGCAGTTAGGTCTTGCCACTATGGTTGGCTGAGTTTACAAACTTGTAACATGTAGCTTTCTTGTTATCTGATATTCCTCTTCTGCTAAGCTTTCTTTCCTGGCAGTAAAATCCTCTACCATAGCTACTGCTGATGCTAGAACAACCACATCTACTTTGTTTTGTGGCTTGTCAAAGTATTAGCCTTCACAGCCAAAGGGGCCAGAGCTCCTGCCTCTGTAGTGTCCTCCTTTCATAGACCCAGAACTTGAAAACAGTTGTAACTGATAATGTCCACTGTGGCTTCTACCACCTCAAAAATTGCTTCCATCATTACCAAATTCATTATAATCATAAGCACTGCAATTATATCCACCACCACCACCATGGCTGCCACCAAAGCTGTCACAAGCACTGAAGTTTCCTCTGTAGTCAAAGTTGTCATTTCCTCTAAAAGAGCCTCCACCACCACTGCCATAGTTTTCAGAACCACTTAGACATAGATAAGGGACAAGCGACCTCTTGCTTGGCCAGGGCTCTCCCTACTTCACAGTATGGCTATTCACCTATGGTGTTTCTGAAGGACCATCTTATCTATGAGTTATGGTCGCCAAAGGCTAGAGGCAAACTTTTCTTTTGTCACTGTTCCCATTAGTAATGACTTAAATCATTTTAATCTTCTACATTGCTCAAAATAATCTCTTACATTATATCCATAATAAGGGTCTTTCTTAGTGCCACAAATAAAAATATTTTTTCATAGATAACTTGGTTTTGTTTTTAATTGACAAATAATAATTATATATAGCTATGATATATAAGGTGATGTCTTGATACAGATATAAATCATAGAATGATCACATCAGGCCAATTAGTATATCTATCATTCTAAAATATTTATCATTTCTTTTTGGCAAGAACATTTTAAGTCCTTTCTTTTAGCTATTTTAAGATATACAAGACACTACTATTTACTATAGTCATTGTGCTGTGCCATAGAACACCAGGATTTAGTCTTCCTTTCTAACTGAAACTTTGAACCTGTTGACAAACTTCTTCCCTTTCCTCATCCACCTCTTACCACCCAACCTCTGGTAACCACCACCCTACTCTCCACTATTATGAGCTCAACTTTTTTGTTTTTAATTTAACTTAATTTAATTATCTTGGTACTGGGGATTAAACCCAGGGGCATTCTACCTCTGAGCTATACCCCCAGCCCTTTTTATTTTTTATTTTGAAACATGAAGGTCTCACTAAGTTGCTGAGGATCTTGCTAAGTTGCCAAGGTTGGCCTTGAACCTCTGATCCTCCCATCTCAGCCTCCTAAGTACTGGGATTACAGGCATGAGCCCAGCTGAGCTCAACTTTTTAGATTCTACATATGTTGTAGTTTGAATCTTAAGTGTTCCCTAAAGGACCTTGTATTAAAAGCTTAGCCCCCAGCTTGGCCTTATTGGAGGTAGCACCAATTGGAGGTAGCACCAATTGGAGGTAGCACTTTAAGAGGTAGCACCCAGTAGGACCCCTTCCTTTTCTCTTTTACTTTCCAGCCATAAGGTGAGTGGTTTCGCTCTGCCAGGTGCTCCTGCTATGAGGTGCGGCCTCACCACAGACCCAGAAGAAATGTGGCAAATCAATCTTGGACTGGAAACTCCAAAACTGTGAGCCAAAATAAGCAAAATAAGCCTTTTCTCTTTATAAGGTGATTTATCTCAGATATTTGTTGTAGAGACAGAAAGCTGGCTAAAACAACATATAAATGAGATCATATGGTATCTGTATCTCTGTACCTGTTTTATTTTAACTAACATAGTGTCCTCTAGGTTTATTCATGCTATTGCAAATGACAGAATTTCCTGTGGTTTTTTAAAAAAAGACTGAATAGTATTTCATTGTGTATAGGCTCTTTGACTTACTATGGGATTATTTTCTGATAAACCCATCAAATGCTGAAAATATCAAGTAAAAAATCATTTACTACCCTAACTCACCAAACATCATAGCCTGGCAATATTGTAGAGTAGCAAGTGTTTACTCTCATGATTGAGTGGCTGAGTGGGAGCTGTGCTTGCTGTTGCCACCCACCATCACACAAAACTCGAAATGTGGTTTCTACTGATTATACATCACTTTTGCACCATCATGAAATTGAACCATTATAAGTTGGGGCTGTCCATATATAGACCACTGTTTTAAATCTATTCATCATTGAGGGACACAGGTTAATTCTATATCTTGGCTATTATGAATAATGCTGATGGAAATTCAAATATCTTTTTAACATATTGGTCTCAATTCTTTTGGGTACATACTCAGAAGTGAGATTGCTAGATCATATGGTAATTCTACTTTTAGTTTTTTGAAGAATGTCCATACTGTTTCCCAAATGGAAGGACTAATTTATGATACCACCAATGGAGTATAAGTGTTCGCTGAGCTCCTGCTTCAAGGGCCCAGTTAGGGGCCAGCTGTGGTTGCAGGTGGTGAGGTCCCCAGGATGAAGAAAGCATGTGGAACTGCCATCTGGAGGAGAACAAACAGCAAACAGCAACTTTATTCACAGACCTGTCCCTAATACAGGGTTCCAGGCAAAATGGCACACATTCATGTCAGCCTGATGTGCGCATGCGTGTTACACTTTGCTTAGTCATTGCCCATAACTATATACAGTGTGCATGCGCAAGATGCACGCACATCTGCAGTGCACATGCATGACATATGTCCTCACCACCAGCCTGTACTCCCTCTGGGTCCCACACGCCATCCCCTACAGGGTGGCGGTGTGCAACTTGACCCAGAGAGCATTACATTGGGCCCAAAGACCACAACAGTAGAGGGTGCAACAGGTAACTGTTATTCTTCCAGCCACACAGGCAAGGATAGTCAATACCCATCTTCAGGAGGAGCCCAGTGAATTCCACCATCATGTAAGTGGGTCTTCCTGTAATGCCTAAATAGCCTATACTTTGGCATCCATTTCCTCTAAGGCTTGCTGTACCTGCTAGAATATACACACAACATTCTACATGAAGAGGAGCACACATTCCACCCTGTGCAGCAGTGAGCATATCTAACACCATTCTATTCTGAAAAACCATCTTCCACCTTTGGGTGGTTTCAGTCATTAAAAGGAAAAAGCCCAACAGGATGTATTCTAAGCTTCTGCAACATGTTGGGCTAAGGTTTCCAAGTGTGACTCTACATCTATAATACTACCCCCCGGACCTCCTGGAGCAAACAAAGCTAACATAGTTCTTGGGGCAACCATCCAAAAGGTTGATTAGTCACAGACCAGTTTACCTGTTCTATACAAAAAAGGTGTTATTCTTACAAGCTCTACATGTTCCCCTATGTACCAGCCCCACCAGTTTTCTATAGCATATCCTAACCAGGGGACATTATTATAGTCTCGGTGCAACAAGTCCTCTCTCATGTGGCGTCATTTAACCTAGTCTGGGCTGCTGTGGTTTCAGGTTCATAAGGTAGTCCAGTTGTCTGCAGTAGTGGGGGCAATTCGCCACAGGAGACCTTCAGCTGTCTCCACTGGTAGCTCGGTGCAAACCTAGCAATGGGTGGCATTGTGCAGTCATGCAAAGGTATGTGCTCAGGAAAGCAGGCTATTCCCTGCCATTAACGTGGATGGTAGGACAGGGCAGAAAGAGACCATTATAGGTAAGTCCTTCCCTTCCAGGAGGATGCAAGCAACATTCTTGTCTTGTGAATATTCTCCACAGAATACAAAGGAATAATATGCTTATGACCTGTGTGCCTTTCAAAAATTGTGCCTTTCACCTGTGGGGGAAGCATGACCCGTACCGGGCAGGGCCAGGCAGCTATCCAAGGGTCCAGTTGCAACTGAGCTGTCTGTCCCAGGCCCCATAGCTCCAGGAGTACAACCTATGGTTTCTGCACATGCCAGGGCCATTCCTAGATATCTTGCCACTCCAGGTCCAAGGGTTTAGGTGCAGGGAGTAAGGGAGCTTCTCCCCTCACCTCTGGTTGCACCTGGGAATCTTCTGAGCTCTCTGTCACCTTCAAAGTATGGGGCATTACTGCTATTACCTTATCCATGGGGGCCTGCTCAGTACAGCGACATTGCCCATTTAAAAGCCACACTGCCACAGGCGCTTGTGCCCGCCACCCCTTCCAATGTGGGCCAAGGCCTTCAGCTACTCCTTCAGAAGTCCATTAAAGCATTCAATCATTCCATTGCTTGGGCTGGACTTGTGCTACAGTGTCAGCGGCATCATTACTGGGGGTCTATGAAGGCCTATACCCCAGAACATGGTGTATAGTAGCTCCTTCCCAGAGGCTCCATTTCCTCAGGTCGTCCCACATATCCTTGCCCAACAATGGGTGGTGCCCAATCAACCAGTCTTGTGCTGCTCATCAGGGCCGCCACAGGTTAGCCCATGGTATACTGCCCAGCTGTCTGTTCAGACATAGAAGGGCCCAGTCTCCTTCGTGAGAACTAACCAGACCTCCTGGAGCCTGGCCCATTGGCTAGAGTGTCTGGCACCGATCTCATACCCAAATGTTTCTGTAGTAGGTTGTAAAGCTACAGCCACCCACATGGGTGACTGCCCATGACAGGGGCCATCGGTATACCATGCTTTGGTGGGTATAGGGGCTCTCCCTTTCCTCATAGGGATTTGGGGCATCTCCCACTTCTATGGGATCCAAGGGGGCTGTTTCTCAGAACTATACTAGCCCCATCAGAGTATGTAGCTATTTAGACAAAAATTACTAGACAACTGTGCTTGCTGCTCTAAGTATGCACCCCACCTTGTCAGAGTGAGCATTTGGGCTATCCCTGTCCAGGGTATCGGAGTACAGGACCTTAGCCAACTGTCAATTGTCCTAGTAACCTGTAACTGTTTGACTATTCCCAGTCAAGGATACACTTGTAGCTTGTCTTTCACTGCTTGGGGTATCACCTTTGTCTTACCTGACCAGACAACTTCCAAAAATTTGACAGAATACCCAGGTCCCTGGACCTTTTCCTCATTGACAGCCCACCCTCATTCCTGGAGAGCATCTCAGAGACTGTATACAGCTGCTTCTAACTCTGTAAGAGAATTGGAGGTTAGCATAACATCATTAATACAATGGTCTAACTGTACAGCCTCAGGCTTCCACCAAGAGGCTAAATCTTGTGCCACCTGGCCGTTACATGCCTCAGGCTTCTACTAAGAGGCCACAATGTAATGGATCTGTTCATATGACAGGCAATCCATCGATTCTGAAATGTTGGGTGCATGCAGAGGCGTTATTTTATTTAGCCCCTGATAGTCCACTGTTATGTGCAGAAACCATCAGGTTTTTGTGCTGGCCATATGGGAGACTTGAATGAGCTATGAGTTGGGCAAATTACACTAACCTCTTCTAGCTTTAGTATCATTTGTCCAATTTCCTCATTGCCCCCCCCCCCGCCCATAACTTGCACAGCCATACATTCACAATCCTTATGGCTTGGGGGAGTTATAAGGGAGCATAATGGGGATGTCCTCTAGTGATAGTTTTTACCACACACACTCATAGCCAGAATTCTCTGGTAGTTATCTGCACAGTCAATCCCTGTGATAGGTCCACCCCCAGGATATACTCAGCTATGGGGGATATATACACATCATATTGCTTAGGAGGCAAACGTCCAATTCCCAAAATCACTGGGGCACATCAAACTGTCACATTATGGGGGGACCAGTAAATAGTCAATTCCACATGCGGCCTCAGATCAGCTGGTTCCTCCACTAACTGGGCACTCCAACTGAGTTCCTAGTCTGGGTGAAGTCACTGCTGGTGTGTCGCAACACCGCCGGGAACATCTAGGCCACCCATCAAGCTGCCTCATGGAGCACCACTGAGATGTTTTGCTCTAGTACCTCCAGAGCCCTCCACATGTCTTCCAGCTGGGGACATACATCGTCCCAATCCTCTAACAGGGTCCATGCTACCAGATATGCAGCTACCAGGAATCACAGGGAGGCCTTGTGCCACATCTCCTCCACTCTTGGTTATTCTTCCCGGGGCTGCTCCTCTGGAAGGGCACTGGGGGTACTCACCACATCCTGCGGCTATACCAATTGTCAGGAGCTGGGTCAGGGGCCAGCTGTGGTTGCAGGTAGTGAGATCCCCAGGATGAAGAAAGCACATGGAGCTGCCATCCAGAGGAGAACAAACAGCAACCAGTAACTTTATTCATAGACCCATCCCTTATATGGGGTTCTGGGCAAAATGGTGCATGTTCACCTCAGCGTGACCTGAGCATGTGTGTTGCACTTTGCTTAGTCATTGCACACAACTATACACAGTCTACTGCATGGGGTCATGCTGTCACCGTGGCCTGGTCTTTGAAAATCTTTTTTGACACATCCTTCTTCGGTTTCACAACTTTTCTGCCTTGTGTAGCCTTGCATTCATGACTGAATCTACTTGCACCAATGGATTATGGAAGAAATCCAAAGATTCTGGGGTGTTTGGTGCTTGAATCTTGAATATTCTCCATTGTTTAAAATGGCTCCGCAGTCTCTTACTGGTTATTTTCAAGTTCAAACTCTTTGGGAGACTGATTTATACATGATGGCTGCAGGAAGAAAGACTTTAGCAATGCTTCCTTGGCTGTTGCCACAGGCAGAAAGTCGCTGAGTTTTAATATTAGGGGTTATGTCTTTAATTTCTGGGTATTCTCTTTCAAATATCTCTCACTTTAACCTTTTTTTGCCTTAACTATTATGTACCTTATTCATGTTTATTATTCATTTTCAGTTTTACCATTTCTAAACAGATTTATATAATCGACATAATTTTATGATGTGATATTTTGGGGAGTCTAATTCTATGGTTTCTTTTTTTCTGTGACTCTTTATCATGGTGGCTTATTTTGTGGTATGCTTTGTAATTTTGGATTATGAACTCAGGTTTGGTGAAGGTTTATCTGAGAATCCTCTTTGACTTGGTTGAAAATGTGACCATCAAAGAGGCCTTGCTCTTTGATAGCATCTAGGCACCTTAATCTAGAATTGTTTTCTTGACTAGGCAAGTCCTGGAGAATAAAGGTTATGTAAATTCTAACATCAAACTAGGTAAGAAGAGGCTTGTAGCTATAAATGGTCAGAGGACACATCTTCCCTAGCCCAATCCCATTTCCCAACAAACTGGTGATGTGCCACATAACATTTCAATCAATGATGAACCACATATATGATAGTAATCCTATAAGATTATATTGCCTAGTGACATCATAGCCATCTTAGTTTGATAAATACACTATGCATTCACATAATGACAAAATTGCCTGATGACTCAGTTCTCGGAATTTATCTTCATTGCTAAACAATGCATGACTATAGTTCCTTGTTGATTCCTGTGCTTTTGGTCAGATTTTTCCTTTATTGAATGTATAGCCCTTTGAAGGTGCTGACTTTATGTGGGAGAGGATGGGATGTTGTGTCTTAATTTCAATTCCCTTCTTCAAGAAAACCCAAGGTCTTATTTCCTGCACCAACATGGTCTTTTAAACCCAAATTCTAGATAGAGAAATTAATGAACCTCCATTGGGGCACCAAAGCTCGAGTTTTCACCTCCTCTTCCTTTTCAGTCTTTGAAGCCTTCCTGAATGTGAGCGTAGGGGTGGGAAGAGTTCACTTAAACTTTTCAAAGGATACTTATTTTTCCTTATACAGAATTTCTAGGCATTTTGCAGCAGGAGGCTTTGAGGGGGAGAGATATTTGGTTTGCTATATGACCAGAAATTACTTCATTTATCTTATTCAGTGTTGTTTCCTGAGCACTGGGGAAAATGTTTGGCAGATAGTAAGTTGTGCCAGATATTTGTTGAATAAGTAATTCTCGAAGTAAGGAATAAATCTGAACAACATCCATGTCTTTTAAAAGAAGGTTTCAGAAGATAGGTTCTCAATACCACACAACATCGGTAAGGGTGAAAACTTTAGTCTCCATTCAAGGACAATGAAAAGAAAATGGCATCGGGGTGAATTGTTCTCCCTCATGGGTGTCAATATAATCTATCTAGGGATTATGGATTCTTCTATAGCTGCTATAGGGAAAAATGCTATGTGTCCAAGAAATAGAAAATTGCTTTTGGATATCATTTCACTCAACTTATTGCTCCAAAAGGATGAATCACATTCTAGGCAGGATTCAACTCCCTCAATTTTATTTATTTATTTACTTATTTATGTAAGTACCACCTTCTGTGTTATTTTACATTTCATAGCAGCTTTCTCACTGAGTAAAATGCATATCTGGGGATAGTTTTTTTAATAAATCATGAATAAACATGAGTGTAAATCTGTTCCATATACTTTTAAAACAGTTGTAATAAAAATCCTCCACCCTCTCCCTTGACCCCTCGTTTAAGATTCCATTTAAATAAATAAAGATTCTCTCTCTGGCTCTCACTACATTTCTCAGATATTCATGTAAGGACATGTTTTTTATTCCCTTACTTTCTTTTTTTTTCCAGGCATTATAAGAATTTTATTTATTTTTTAAATTTTTTTTTAATTGGTGCATTGTAATCTTACAACTTGATAGGTTTCAGGGTGGTAGGAGTATACATGCACACCGTGGTCAATTAGCCCTCCCCCAGTTCCCACCCCCATTCCCTCCCCCTTCCCTTCCCTTACTTTCTGAAGAGACTTCCCTTCTCCCAATTTGGCCACCATCACAAATAATTCCAACCAGATATCAAACTAAATGAGCAATCCATTTTAGGTCAATTGAGGGTCAGTCCTGGAAACCTGGACTGCTTCTAGATCAGAATATAGGGGAGGCATCACCTGTTGTTCTTGGAAACGATGTCCTGACATCCAGTATTACACAAATCTTCCCAGTTTGCTTTATGTAGAGAAAGACCATCCATACTTCATGTCAAACAAGGTGAAAATATTATTGCTAATAAATGCTAATGTATATATATATACTTTGTGCCTTTAAAACACATTATTAAATTTGAATGCCATTCTCAAAAATATTTCTTGGGCATTGTTGCTAAGAAAATTCTAAGGATTCTGTCTAAAAATCTGTGTAAGAGAGGAAAGATTATTGTGAAAGATATTTTTAAAAAATTATTGACATGTTCATTCAACCTGAGTAACAAAGTATTAAGGAAGGGTTTGAGGAGAACTCTGAAATAAATCAAGATTCAGACCATGATTAAGTTGATACATAATAATTTAGGACCATCTTCAACTGTGGATTGAATCTCCACATGACAGATAGAGTTCTCATGACTGGAAAGCTCAGATTTTCTAGTAGTATCTTGAAACTATTTTTAGATAAGAGTGCCTTTTAAAATATTTAATTAAAAGTCATTTACTTCCTGGTAGAGCTTTGTTAAGTGTGTATCAACATATAATCTGCTGTCTGAATTTAATATAAATTAAATTTAAAAAACATAGAAATTCTTTGGCAGTCCACTTGAATCTGGGCTGTGCCTCTTAGAAGCTTATAAGACTTTTATGACCTGGGGCAAATTAGTAAATCTTTCTGAAACTCGCCTCAGCTCAAAAATGGGGATAGTCATATCTGTATATAAGAATGGTTCTGAGCACTACATCCAATAACACTTACAAAAGTGCCTATAAAGTAGAAAGTGAAGGGCTAGGTGGTGGTCCTCCCAGATGCTCCCAGCAAGGGCATGTCTTTCTTGGTCCCTGATGCATGTCTGAGACGTAGCACAGAGGTTGACTCATAGGAGATGCTAATGCAGACTTATTGAATGAATAATAACTGTTTTTTCCTGAAGATGATTCAGTATATTGCTTACATCACAGTCTGAACCATGAAGTTTCTTTTGTTTTCTCATGAATACCATCCCGAGGTTGGAGTAAATTATCTGCAAAGTTTCTTCCAATTGAGACATTCTCAGATTCCAGGAATCCTCACTCTCTGGATGCTGGACATGTCATGTAAATTCACTGCTCTGTTGTGGTGTCATATCCATATGACAGAGAAACAAAATTTTCCAAAACTGTCCAATTAACTGTCTACATGCAAAGCCTAGGGATCATCTTGACTCATTCATTCAGTCAGTTTGGAAAAATGAAAAGAAATTCACCAATGAATGCTTAATAGGAGAAGGATTCAAATTCATTTGTCTGTATAGACTGTCTACTGAGTTATTCTTATTTCAATCCCTAAGCCCTGTGGAAAAGGAAAATTTCTGGTCTGTGAATCATGATTCTAATAAAATCTCCAAGGGCTGGTGTAAATACTTTTAAAAACATGAATGCTTATTATTTCATGAGGGTTGTTCAGAAGATAAGGCATTGTTTATAGTTACAGCAATATATAGGGAAATCAAACTCATACTCCCTTCTCCTGGTTGTACTCTGAGGCTAGGAATATCTGTCTTGATTAAGCATGATTCCAAAATGACAACTCAGAGTTCAGGGCCTCCCTTACTATTAGAGAATAATGATCAAGGGGCAGATGCCAAAGTTTACATGGGTGGGTAGACTTTGGGAGACTCCGATTCAGATGTAGTTGTATTTCCTGGTGTTTGTTGGGCTGTTGGGGAATGACCACCTGTAACATGAAGCCCCTGAACATTTGCAGATGGGTTTTCGAGGCCGGCCAGCCTCTGCTGCAGTGACCATTCTGAGGAGTCGGCTGAGTGGATACTGGATGCATCTTCGTCATTTAATTATTTGAATTGGGTTTACGGGCAGTAATGTGATTCCTCTCATCTGTGGAACTTAGGAAAGCCTGTGATGCTATTAAAAGAGGAATGGGTGGACTGCCTGGGGAAATCCAGAGCCCGTGATTCAATTACAGGGGCTTTCACCGGGTCAGTCACTACTCGGAAATTACAAAATCAAGTTAAGACTCCAAAAATAGTCTAAATGTTAAATTGATCATACTGATTATATTTTAACACCATGAAGGAGAATAAACATGAGCTATTTATTCACCCAAGTGCTCCTTGTCTGCTTTTCAGTTCTTCGGGCAGCATAAAATATAAATTTAGTTTGGCTCATAAATTATTGTCGAATCCAAGAAGACAGGCTCTCAGGTTCCTTCTGTGAGCTGGTTGTCGTCTGCCCCCAGCTCTCCAGCCACCCAGGGTCCCTTGTTTGTCCTTCCTCACTCACGCCCTTGCTTTCTCCACTCGACCTAAGCTTCCCTCCGGCTCTCTATTCCCTCCCCATGCTCTGTTTGCTCCTTTTAGACAGCTCTTTCTGCTTTTTTCATATACTTTTATTGGTGCATTGTAGTCTCACATCATAATGTAGTTGAGAGTGATAGGGATGTATATGCACACAGCACTTGGTAAGCTTAGGCCACTCTTTGAGTTCTTCACTCTGCTAAAAATCACCCATATGAGACTGCGCTGACGTGCGAGCCTGGCAACAAGCATTGTTGCCTTAAGCTGGAACACTTGCTGTCTCTTTACTCGAGACTCAGGCTTTCTACATTTTCCAGTGCCTCCTCTTTATTATTACCTTCTACTCTGTACTGAGAAACTCAAAATTATTCCCCTGTTTCAGGCAGAGCTGTAATGTTCTTACTCCTCCACTTCCAGGCCAGATCTTGGGGGATTTTGTTGTTTTTTTCCTACTGAGTATTGTGAAACTGAGGATTTCCTAAGAATTCTGCCTCTGGCTTTTAAAACCACATTATTGTTTCTCCTTGTTAACCTCCGATCCTTTGTTTGATTTCCTAAAGTTAGTGTCCTTCTCAGAAACCCAGGAGCCTCGTGCTTCTCCAGATCCCAGGCAAGTACCGTGTGGGCCTGAGTGAGCTTCAAATCTTGTCTTTCTCACTCTGACCCCCATGATGCCGAGGGCTTCTACGATTGCACATTTTCCAAAAGATTCCTTCCTAGCTAGTCTGATACATTACTACTGAGAATTAATCCCATTAAACTAATATTCCCATGAGGCGTTCCTAACTGAAACTGTCTTGCATTTCAATTGTGGACTTAATCCCCAGTGTGAGACCATTGCTTTTCAACTGGGAGCCATTCCACTCTCACCCCCTCCCCTTCCCCTCCACTGGGGGACATTGGCAATGTATGAAGTCATTTTTGGTTGTCACAACTGGGGGGCCGAGGTAGTTGCCTTTGTCATCTAGTAGGTAGAGAATAGGGTTGCTTCAAAATGTCCTATGCTGTACCAGGACAGGTCCCTTATGCAAAGGTTAGATAGTAGGGAAATTTCATTGACAATTTTTGGGCAAAAATATTTTGGGGGAAAATGTCCTTTGAAACACACACACAGACACATAAAGCACCTCTTCTGCAGATGATCCAAGTAGATGTGAGAGTTTCTGGGAGGAATGGTGGAGTCCTAACAGGACAGTGAGCAGCCCAGTTATGAGACATTGGGATGCAGAGCCTGCCTTGTTAAGTCAGATCACCTCAAAACATAGCTCACCAGGGAAGAGAAAATCGAGGGGTGTGGGTTTCCTTTGCTCAAAGGAAAATAACAAAGTGAACACTGAAAATTCATTGTATTATGTTTTGATTCCCATTTTCTGAGCTTTTACTGCTTGAAATAAGCAGCCTACATAATCAGGAGGCACAGATCTCAACCAAGGGGAGGGGACCTTGTGTGCTTCCAATCAAGCTGAGAAAATGCCAGTTCAGCCAACAGCAAATGCCTACAGGCCAAGCCATCATGCAGAGAAGTTGACGGGGCGGGGGGAGGGGGCTTGGCCACGGTTGGAGAGGCTGAATTTATAAACGTCACCGTGCATGCTAGAGGGGGCACATACTTAGATGGTGTCCACAGGAAAGCACAGGGTGAAAATCTGGACCATTTCTCAATCCTGAATATAAGCCTTACCCATCCACTTGCGAGAATAGTTAATCAGGAAGGAAGGTAAGTTGATTGCTTGCCCTGAAAGTCTTTACAAACTTGAAAGATGCCTCTTGGTGGAGTGGTTTAAAGGGTGGTCCTGAGAAAAGACAAGGGAATAGTTCCCATAACCTGCAGGGAATTCTTTTCACCAGAGGGTTTGGCAAGACTACCACGAGTTTAAAATAACAAAGTTAACACTGAAAATTCACTTTATTATGTTTTGATTTCACAGAAAATGTAGACTTGTAAATAACAATAGTTCTTTATAACAATCTGCGTGACACTTTTATTAGCTTGTGGAAGTGGGAGGTTTGGTTAAACAGGAATCCATGTGAATATCAGGGAGGGGGAAAAAGCCAGGGCTTGGAACAACTACAATTTAGAAAAATAATGATCATGTTGGGCTTTGCAAACCACCTGTCACCTTGCTGATCCCCAGAAAAATGTAAAGAACATACTCATGGATGAGTGAAAATTTTCTCTGCCTAGGTAAGGAGAAGGTCAAATCAGCACGCCTTGGCTGTCAGCTCACACCAGAGGGTTGCTTTTCAGAAGTTCAGCACAGACCTGACAAAAGCTGTTTACCGCCTTTGGAACTGGTGAGGTCTATTTGTTGAGTACAACTCTTGCTCTTAAGACAAGGAAACCCAGGTCGAAGTACAGTAAATAGACACAAAAGAAGTTTCTGGTCCATTGGAAGCTTCTCTGAGCCTTTATGTTGAGAGCGGGCAAGAGGGGAGATGAATGCTTTTCAGCTGAGTGAGACAACACTAGCCCCAGGCCAGCCTTTAATAACTGAGAAGTAATAACAAGAGCCTGGCCTGAAATGCCATCAGCAAAGCGCATGCTCCGTCCTGTTGGCTGCTCCGAGACAGCCTGCTTCAGGTCTCTACAGTCCACGGGCGAGGTTCTAGCCTCGGTTAATATGGCCCAGAACAGTCCATGTGAAACTGGATTTTTCTGATTTTTAAAGCTACCTTCTTAGAAAAAGAAATGCCATACCTGATTTTTCCCCCTCACTTTGTAATAAATCAGATTAAAAAGGCATATAGTTGTGACAATTTCAAAATACCTTTTAAATTTAACATTGGCCACCTGGAACAGAGCTACTCTAGGAGGCCCTGAATCATGGCCGGGGGTCCAGGCCTGAGGAAGGAAGGGCTGGGGGGGCAGAGATGGGGAAACAGCAGCAGGATGAAGGGCGGGGTGTCCAGCCACAGTGGAAAATGACACAGTTCACGATGATCATAGAGCTCGACCAATCACTTGGCAAAAGCTACCCGCCTCTTTTCCTCTTGTGTCTCCTGACCCCACCAGACCGAGTTGCCATTTGACAGGCCCTCCTTCTCAGGTGTCTATTTCAATCTGGTGACCTGGGATCAGGGGGCACAGGCAGTATTCTGGGAGCCCTACATCTCTCCCACGTCTATCAGCAACATGCCAGGCTGAGGGTGTGTGGAGCTGGAGCCAAGTGTGACTGTGGCACAGGGGCTTTTGTGCTTGAGCCTAAGCTAGTTTAGCTCTTTCTGACCACAGGGGCTGCCCGGGATGCTGCAGAAGTCATGTACCTTGACAAAGTGTGTTCTGAGAATACAATCAGTCACCACCACAAACCAAGTCAGGGAAGCAAATTTGTTGAAGAAAGCAACTCATATGCTAAATGTCAGGGTCATGTGCAAATTATGTCTTTATTACAAAAAAAAACTCCAGTGAAATAGTAAAGATCCATCTGGAAATGTATTTAGATATTGCAGAAAACTCATGGGCATTACCTTGGGCCTACAAAACTTCGATTTATAAAAAGACTTATTGGGAGGGAGTTTATAAGGGGATTATGACCTGGATGGAGTCAGTTTATTAGTTAATTTGTGCCATACATTTCCTAAAGAGCCTCCGGCAATCAAGAATTTAGTGTAATTCAGGATCCTGGAATATTGATCCTCTATCAAGCTCTAAAGAAAATGAGATTGAAATTAGCTTCACCTGGTTTAAAACTATCATTCAAATATGTCCTCTTTCAGAAGTAAAAGCAGAAAAAAACATTTCTCTCTCATACTATGCCCACTCAGGGAGCACCTACTGCCACTCACAAGGGTTTACAAGTCTCCCGTACATAGTAGGACAACTTATGCAGGTAAATTGGATGAATAGATCTTGACCCTTTGCTATGTATCAGAAGGGAAACACTTCAGCATAAAAAGATCAGATCTGAACATCCCATGAATAATAATAATACTAATAAAACAGTGAACATCCATTGGAAGCTAAAATTAGAATCCACTGAGTTAATTTGGAGAGAAACTAGTTTCACTGAGTGAATAAAGTGTGCAGCTTTCTCCAGTGGTCCTGCAGTGTGGTCCTGTTGGTGGTGGAGCACATGGCCAGCATGTGTACACATCCCTTCACTTGTCTTGGTCTCAGCTTCCCCGAACTGTGGGGAGCTGAGCTGTCCTCTAAGATTCTTCCCCATCCTACATATATCCATAGATTCCTGATTTCACAGTTCATGTAATAGCAAGAAGGGCTGATGGCTTTGGGATCCCATGAATGTGCGATAGAGGCAGCCACATCACACTTGCATGTCACTGAAGGCTGGGTCACTGTCCCCTGGTCTGGCCTTCCCCACACTGAGGCTACCGTCTGCCCCACCATCCCCACCCTCAAAATACATAGAATAAAAAGAGGAAAAAACTACTTTGGAAAACTTGGACAACTAATTTGGGGGCTTGGGAGTGAGGGAAAAGGGGTGAATCCAGACATTCTTAAGCAGCTAGGAAGCAAATATCAATCACAACAAAGTACTCCAGAGGGCTGATTTTTACCAGCCTCAGGCTAGATGACCCAAAGCAAGGATAGAAAAAAAAAGGGCCAAAGTATTAAGGAATGAGCAAGCATCAATAACTGGACACCAGATATATATATTGAAACATTCTGCTAGTTAATGTAGCTCTGTGAAGAAATCCTATTTTGAACAAGAGTGAAACTGTAGGAGACAGTGAGGAGCAGCTTTGGAGACTTCACCTTTCTTTCATTTCATATTAAAAAATGGGGCGGACAACCTCTTCATTTTCCCTGAATGTCATCTTTTGGCTGATGGCAGAAGTCAACCACTATTTGCATATTGATGTTTCCATAATTACAGTTGGGTCCCTTAAATATAGTCTCCAAGTTACCATCGGTTTGCAATGTAATATAGTAGGGTGACTGACTTTATAGGCAAGGCTCTATGTCATTTGCTTTAGTATCATATCATCTTATAAGCAGCAAATAAGCACAATTAGAAATGACAGGTCCTTAAAATGTGCTTGAAAGGGGATAGGTTCTAGCAGATGCTCCTCAGCCTACGTGGCCAACTTCTCTGGGCCATCTGTGTACGGTAAAGGCTGTCCCCGGGCATGATTCAGCGCTGGAAACCTGTCTGTCAGCATTTTGGTTTGCTGGTCTTGCCATCCCCAAAGTTTTCATTCTCAAAGTTGTTTCAATTACAAAATTCCATGGGTCACATGCATAAGACCAGATAGGAATTTGCCCTCTTTTTTCCCTTTATCTGTACAAACACAGTTTCTGTTATTACACTTACTATTTTCTACTGTATTCACCCAATAGTTAGAGACTACTGCCAGATCACTCGCCTTCCTTTGAATTCCCTTCAGACCTAGTGAGAAGGGAGTCTCATTCCCTGAAGATCCTTTATAATGAGGGGAGAGTATTGCATAGCAATCACCTGCTAAGGCTACTGCAAAAATTCAAAACACCACTGTACCAAAGGAGACATTTCTACCATATTATATCAGAGTTTAATGTGGCAATAAATGCCTTGAAAAATATGCATTTTAAAACTGAAGTTTATTGAAAGCCATCCTTCTCCAAGCAATTACCCATGTCCCCGGGGATGGTGGTTGTAGATATCATTTGATCAGACAAAAGATTTGCTTGGTCTTTTCAAGCATTAAAGTTACTTTGGCATAGTCAATTCAGCTCTCCTTACTCCCAGGAGGGAGATATGGGGTTTCTTAACTGTGAACCTCTATTGGAAGACACAGAGAAAGCTTGTTTGAGACCCTCTTCCCCACTGGCCAACTCCTCTGAAAAGAGGAAAAGTCTAGGTGACCGTGGTCTGGGCCCATCGCCCACCCCTGTAACAGCCTGTCATGCCATTTCCAAAGAAAACTCCCCAGGAAGACAGGGGACCCCAGGATGCCGGAAGACAGATAGAATAGGGTATGCTCTATGCGTAGCATGTGGCCTTCAGTCCTGGGGCCCGCGGAGAGGGAGAAGGGGCTTCTGTTGAGACCAAGGCCACATGCCTTAGGAAATAGCCCCCTGGAGAGACCCCCGAGGTCCAGTGTCCTTGCAGATCCAATGGAGTCCTTGCGGGCGGGAAGGTGGACGGTGCCCTCCGCTGGGTCATGTAGAGGTCGTCCAGTCGGCACTCTTGGGGGCCTTGCATGTGTGCACGTCCAGGGCCTCCAGACAGTCCTGACAGCGCACGGCACAGCACCAGTGGAATTTACACTCGCACTTGGTCATCCGGGTGATGCGGGAGGTGTCGTAGCCTCTCCCGCAGCACATGACTTCACAGCTGTCCATGCCTCGGGAAGTCAGGTTGCACACGCGGCCCGCTGTACCCAGGGAGCCTGGAAGACAAGCCAGGGAGGCATCACTGAAGGGGGGTGGGTGGAAGAGAATGTGCCTTGGGAGGAGAGTCCTCCAGGCCCAGGCCCTGGCCCCACCTTGACACAGCTGGGGCTGTAACACATCCGTCCCCTGTGCAGCCTCAGGGAGCTTAGAGATGCCAAGAGGGCAGAGTTCAGGAAGAATGGGCATGGTGCTTTGGCTATGCCTTGGGAGAACCTGAATCCATCTCTCCTACTTCTGAGCCGGATAACTTTTCAGGGTATCCCTACCCAGGCTTGGATTGAAGGGTCATTGGATGGGCAAGGCCAAATCAGAATGAAAGGGAGATTCATTCTGGTTCTCTCTCTCCCAACCTCAAACCATATTAAGGAAACAGTGGAATGGGGCGTGGTGGCGCATGCCTGAAATCCCAATACCTGGAGGCTGAGGCAGAAGGATTGCAGGTTCGAGGCCAGCCTCAGCAACTTAGTGAGACTCTCAGCAGCTTAGCCAGACCGTTTCAAAATAAAAAATAAAGCCGGGCACAGTGGTGCACGCTTGTAATCCCAGTACTTGGGAGGCTGAGACTGGAGGATCTGGGTTCGTGGCCAGCCTCAGCTACTTAGTGAAGCTCTCCACAACTTAGACCCTGTTTCAAAATAAAGAATAAAAAAAAAATAGGCTGGGGCTGTAGCTCAGTGGTAGAATGCCCCAGGATTGAATTCCTAGTAATTCCCCCCTCCAAAAAGGAAGCAGTGGTTATCAAGGTTAGCTTGCTCCAAATTTGTGGGGGTGTGGGACCGTCGAAGGGAGAGAATTCCACCTCCCTAGACCTGCTTACACTGGCATGTTAGAAAGAGGCCAGAACTCTGGTTGGTGGTGGGGAAGGGCGGGCATCACTTGTGTAAGACCCTGAGGAGGGTGGGCATGGCCCTGCCTGGTTATCACTAATTCTCCCTCTCCCCCATAGTCTAGCAGGCTGCAGGGATGTGTGTGAAGCACCTGCTAAAATCAGGACTCCAGGCCTTCAGAGAGCAAAGCCGGCATAAAAGCCTTGTTAGGAATTACTAGTAGAACGTCATCTTAGTTAGTCAGGGTGATATTTGCTAAATGGTGGTCCTTATTTCTGTATTTGTTTCCTGAAAATAGAATTTCAAAGATAAAAAGCCTTTTACTGTACTCTTGGGGAAACACCCAGAGTTCTTTTCCAAGAGTGTTATCAGACAGCAGAACCAGTGTGGTAGACATTTTTGGAGAGTTTTCTCAGCGTACAATGATTCTTTCCACTTCCTCTTCTACTGAGATCAGCACCCCATAGCCATGCTGCACATGACCCTGCTCATGAGCAACAGAGGGCTGGACCAGGGGTGGGCACCTGACTCGTGTGGGGCCAGTCAGGTAGGTTTCCATGGAGATCTGCAATTTTGTCAAAGAGTTGCTGTCTCCATGTACAAACTCAGTAGCCATTGGCAGCCATGTTCTTCCATGAGGTCTGTGGACCAGGAGATCCACAGAGACAGTGAGGACCAGACAAGGAAGGGGATGCTGGGGAATGCTGCCTGCAACAGGACTGTCTCCTCATTCTGCTTCCACTTCTCCTGGAGGCCTGGCTAGATGCCAGCCTTAGAGCTCCTAGAGACTCTGGATCCTTCTAAAAATCTTCCTGTTTAGCTTAAATTGTTCCCATTACTATTGCAATCAACAATCCCAAATAATTGACAAAACCTAGAGAAGCTAAACTTCTTTTTTTCCCCGCCGTGTGGTGCTAGGGATTGAACCCAGGGGCATTCTACCTCTGAGCTACACTCCCAGCCCTGTTTTATTTTTTATTTGGAAACAGGGTTGCACTAAGTTGTTGAGGATCTTGCTAAGTTGCTGAGGCTGGCCTCGGAACATGTGATTCTCCTATCTGATCTTCCCAAGTACTGGGATTACAGGCGTGCACTACCACGCCTGGCTGTTAAACTCCTTGTTTAAAAAAATATCAGGATGAAAAAGATGGTGACTTCACTTATTTTCAGTTCCTCCGTCATCTAACTAGGAATGTCACCCTCTTCATAACTCCTACAGTGCCTCGTGACTCTCTGTTTATCACAATCCGCTGTGTTAGAATTATCTATATAAATGTCATGTTGCCCTGCCTGTCCACAGTGACCAGGGAAACAGCAAGGTCCGAGCAGGGCGTGGGGTCAAGACAAGCGGGGGGGGGGGCAGAACTTGCTCTGCGTGGTCAGCCGCTGAGAGCAGGAAGACAGGCAGAGGGATCTCGTGAGGACAGGAAGGATGGCAGCGGGTTGGGGCCCGGTGGAGGGTGGGTCAGCCAGGGGTGGCCCAGCCTGCCTGGTGCTGAAGAAGCAAAGGGTTAGTAGAGGCAGCAGCTGGGCCTGGATTCGGGGCAACCATCAGGACAGTCCTCAAAAACACAGACCCGTTGGCTGCCAAATGCTCCCTCTTAACAGCACACCCATTATTTCATTCAATAAACATTCAGTGAACACAAACATGGGTAGGATGCTGGGGTGGCTGCTTGGGGCTTGTGGGGAGGGAGGGAATAAAATAAATGGAACCCAGTTCCTATTCTCAGGGGACTCATAATGTAGTGAAGAGAGAGATGTGGAGAGATACTTCGCTTCTTCTCGTCAATTGTTTTATTGGCTCAAAACCGACTGAAAACCACAGTAGGTTCATGCGCAAAACACCACAGCAGACCAAGCCCAAAGATGGTGCAGAGGAGTGCGAGCATGGAAAACTCGGGGTTCAGTCCTGGAGTCGCTATGTGTCAACTGTGTGATTGTGGGCAAGTCACTTAATCTTGTTAAGCTCCAGTTTCCTCTCATGCAAACTCGGGATAAAAACAGTGCCTTCCTCATAGGGCTTGTGTGAGTTTGGAAGGATAATGTGTGAAAGTGCCTGTCACAATAAGTGCTCAGTAGGTGTGAGCCAGCCATTTCTTCACTTGGCAAGTGTTTACTGAGTACCTACTAGGTGCTAGGCACAGTCCTGGAAGTTTAGGATTTATCAGTGAACAAAGTAAAGATTCTGTCCTTGAGGGGCCTAGCCAATCACAGGCTAACATTTCTTGGTACTTATAGTAGAAAACAGGACTAGAAAAAAGGCCCTCAACTGCATGGTTTTTACGGAGAAGGTGGCCTTAGAGACAGGACTAAAGAATGAGTAGAAGGTGTACAGGGTGGGAAGCAGGTAAAGGCATCCTGGGCAAGAGAGAACCTCCTAGCAGAAATCTTAAGGGCAAGTTCACAAGAGTGCCCAGCAACAGGGTGCATGTTAGGCACAAGAGGAGACTGGAACAAGAGGAGGAGGTGCATGTACAAGAGGAGACTGGAACAGCTGGTTAAAGAGTCTTCATGCCTTGCTACAGTCCATGGATTTTAGTCCATGGTGGGTGGTGAGCAAGGCCAAATTTTTTTTATTTTTTTGGTACTGGGGATTGAACCCAGGGGCATTCTACCTCTGAGCTACACTCCCAGCCCTTTTTGTTTTTAATTTTGAAACAGGATCTCACTAAGTTGCTGAGTGTCTTGCTAAGTGCTGAGACTGGTCTTGAATCTGCGGTCCTTGAACCTATCTCAGCTTCTCAAGTACTGGGATTATAGGTATGCATCACCATGCTGGACAAAGCCAGATTTTTTTTGGGGGGGGAGGGAGTTACAGGGGCATTCTATTTCTGAGCTATATACTTCCCAGCCCTTTTTATTTTTTATTTTGAAACACAGTCTTGCTAAGTTGTTGAGGGTTTTGCTAAGTTGCAGAAGCTGTCCTTGAACCTGCAATCCTCCTGTCTCAGCCTCCCAAGTACTGGGATTATAGGCATGTACCACAGCACCCGGCCAGGACAGATTTTTAACCAAGGAAAAACATACCAGAGTGATAAGTCTGGAAGAGTGACTGGGGCAGGGAGGTAAACCTGGAGGCTGCGTGTCCAGGCAAGAGTCACCAAGTGGAGACAAATAGGACCAATACATGACAGGCCACCGAGGGTGCACCGCTAGAAGTTGGTGACTTAGTGAACTACAGGGCAGGGGTACAAGTGTCAAGTAGGAAAGGACTGAACATGTTTGGCTCCACAGCAAAGAGGTGACTGGTCCCTTTGATGACAGCAGTTTCGGCAGATAACAGGGATGATGCGGTGGATAGAGGAGGGGACATGGGGACGGCATGTGCAGACAAAGTTTTCAAGAAGCTTAGAAATGAAGTGAGATGATGAGGCTGAGCTGGGGCCGGAGGGTCGGGTCAGGCCAGCAAAGCTTCTTGTGGTTTGTTATGCAGCAACAGACATCCGACACAAGGTTTAAATTTCAGACTAGGTTTTGACTTAAATGAAGTACAAAAATGGGAAAAACCAGTCTCTGATATTGAAAGCCAGGGCAGTTACTTCTCTCACGGGTAGACAAAAGAAGCATGAGGGAGGCTTCTGGAATATTCGCTACCTTAGGTTCTTGACCTGGGCACAGGTTATGAGGTTGTGTTCATTTGAGGAAACACTGAGCTGTATATATGTGAGGTGTGCACTTTTCTGCACGTATTGTATCATACATGTCAATAACAAGAAGGAGGCGGTGGTGGGGGAGGAAGAGGAGGCGAGGAGGAGAAGCCTCATGTGTCAAGGTCAGGAAAACAGCAAAGCTCTATGAAACAGGTGGCAAGTGGAAAGGTGTCCCCTGTGGCCGGGTACCCTGTGCAGAGGGGAGAGTGGACAGAGCTGAGGTCGGAGCGGGGAGTAGAAGCCACACCTGAGTGGCCTTGGGTAATAGGTCGATGGTTTGAACTTCAACCTGAGGGCAAAGGAATTCCATTGAAGGTTTTAACCTAAAAGGGAACAAGATTTGGTTTGTGTCTCTGAAGGATCACTGTGTGCTGGGGCTGAGTGGACTGCAGTGGGCCAGAGTAGGGCAGGGAGACAACTTAGAGACCCGTGAAGTTCTCTGGGAGGCATGCGCAGCCTGAGCAGAGGTGGTGGCTGTGGATATGCTGGAGGTTAGTGGATGAGAGAAGCTGAGGAGGTAGGACAGGCGGGATGTGGTGACGGGTGGATGGACGGGGGAGTGGGTGCCAGGTGTCAAAGGGGCCTTCAGGTCCTGGCTTCAGGGATGGTGCTGATACTGGTGATTTCTGAGGTGGGTCATGCCTGGGAGGGGCTGATATGGAGAAAAGATAATGAGTTCAGTTTTCAGCATGTTCAGTTTGCTGTGACTGTGGATCATCCAGTTAGAAATGCTCACTGGAAATGCTCTCTGGGATTCCTGGGAGAGGTAGGGAAGGAGTTGTGGATTTGGAAATCTTTTTCTAGAGTGTAACTGAAGCCATGGGTGTGGAGGAGACCCTCAGAGGATGTGAAAAGTGCTCTCACTTGGCATCCCAGAAGTGACTTTGAATTTTTATCTTTCTGTGATTTGCTCACAAGCCCTGAACACCAATAAACATCCTCCACTTCCACCAATCTGTATTGAGCAAAATATGAATACATTACCATACATTAGGATTCTTTATCCCTGATGGGACTGCAGGGCTTAGGGGGCTAGGACAGGGAGGTAAAGTTTTTATTCCTGCATCAGGCTGGGCGTCTTTTACTGACATTGAAATTGGTGGTCTTCCCACAATGGCTGGAAGCCTCATGAGGTCCGAGCTGGTGGACTAACTCGATCTTGTGGAATGGTCATGGTGAGTTTTGTTCTCCAAATGAAGAAAATGGGACTGGACTCTGAACCCAGGGATTGCTCAGTGAAGCAACCTCAGCACCATCAGACCTCAAAAGAGGAACGACATAGCCACGGCCATCGACACCAGCTTAACTTAAAAGTGGTTTCAGAGCCGGGCATGGTGGTGCACACTTGTAATCCCAGTACTTGGGAGGCCAAGACTGGAGGATTCGGGTTCACGGCCAGCCTCAGCTACTTAGTGAAGTCCTCTGCAACTTCGTGAGACCCGGTTTCAAAATAAAGTATAAAAATAGGGCCGGGGGTGTAGCTTGGAGGTAAAACGCCCCTAGGTTCAATCCCCGGTACCACAAAAATAAATAAATAAATAAAATAAAATAAAATAAAATAAAATAAAATAAAAGTGGTTTCAGCAAAGGAAACAGACACTCAGGCAATGAGATGTCCCAGTAGTTCAGTGCTCACTCATAAAATGCTGGGAAACACAGATCACGGGAACATGCCGCTCTCCACTGGCCGCCTGAACGGGGCATAATGAGGGCCCAGGAGAAGGAAGATGAGAGAGGGTTTTGAGGAGCGAGAGTCACTGATGTGAGAACAGCAGTGAGGCTGCAGCCCAGAGCCTTAATGGGCTCCCCCAGGCAGGGGCGTTGGGGAGTGGGCCAACAGGGAGGGGAAGGGCACCTGTGAAGTAGGAGAGGATGAGGCTGCTCAGCGATGGACTACAGACTGACCCGCTTTGGGCTTTGGATCTAATTAGATCTAATGACAGGCTGTAGGGCAGAAGGGCAGTTCGGATACTTGCTGCCATCTTAGCAGAGCACTGATCCATTTCATCAAAACTCTGAAGAGAGCATTTCCAGAGTACAGAACCTGTATGAAGTTCGCTGGTCCTGCTTTCCTCTAATGGAATCATGACAAAGACCCATTATTATTGATAGCAGCAGGGCTACACTATCTTAAGGACCTCCCTTCAGTCTCTCTAAAACAGAGAGCATCACCATTATGCTTAAAATGAAAGGCAAGAATCAAGATTATGCATTTATGTGTGTTTTCTAATGAAAGAGAGCTCCTTAGTTTTATGATTTGCCGGCTTGCTTAGTTATAAATATTTGGGACATCTACTTTCAGATTTTTTCCTCCAAATAATACACCAATGTGTTAATTTATGAGTCACTCACTCCTGTTTGGGCCACGCTAGCAAACACAGGGGATAAAAACCCAGCTACACCTTTAGCCTTAAGCCCATAAAGGTGAGTTTTCACATTTTCAAAATTGAATGGCTGTAAGTTGATCTGTCCTTTCCTTTCTCCCTCCTTGTTTCTACCTTTATTCTCCTTCTTTCTTCCTTGCCTTCCATTTCCTCTTTTATTCCCCTTTTTCTTCTTGTTTATATCTAGAGATCCAAATGTATGGTGCACCTCGATGGGCGCGGCCCTGAGGTCCTCTTTCTACCTGCACTGAATCTCTAACTCTCAGAAGCTCCCAAGGCAGGTGATCCTGTCATCCCCATTCTGGAGACGGTGACACGGAGGCCAGGAAGGCTTCGCTCGGTACCTGCCAGCTCCAAAGCAGGCTCCCTTGCAGCAGCCCAGGACCGGGCGTCAGCATCTGTCCTATGCTCTCCCTTAATTCTTTTATCAATGAAGAACTTGCAAAGTGCCCAACACGTGACCTTTTGGGGAAGGGGCCTTTTTCTCTAGTTTACAATGTGCAGTAGAGAAGTCACCTAAGGTTATGTGAGAAAATGAAAAAGGAAAGTCAACGTGGTACTGGTGGTTTGTGCCCCATCTCCCCTGCACTGAGATTCCGACTGGACTCCTGAGAACTTTCTGAGGAATAGGAACAATGTCTTTGCAATGCCAGGATGAATATTTCCAAAACATGTGGACCCACAAGGTGGTTTTGACATCTATCCCCGGTGGGGCCCAGGCCAAGGACAATGGAGAAAGTCCTCTCTGCACAGGTTGAGGCTCACAGAGGCAATAGCATTGGTTTGTATCTCATCCCAATGGAACTACTTGGCCCGATCACTAACTCCACAGGCTTCATTCCAAAATTCTCTGCAGCATTTCGAACAACCAACTTGACCCTCATAGGGTGAATATATGCACCACATGGGATCTACAGAAGCGTATGTGGTGGCTCTAAAAATACTTTCAAGGAGACATTTAAAAAATAGTCTCAACTAATGGTCCTGTCATTCTAGTCTCCCAAATTGAAATCTTAAAAGGGTAAACATATTTAGATACTTCACATTTAACATGTTTATTTTATAATTCTTTTTTTCTTTCTTTCTTGGTTTTTTTTGGTACTAAACTGAACCCAGGGGCATTCTACCTCTGAGCTACAACCCCAACCCTTTTTATTTTATTTATTTTGTGTCTGTATTATTTTGAGATAGGGTCTTACTAAATTGCTGAGGTTGGCCTCAAAACTGTGATCCTCCTTGTCTCAGCCTCCCAAATACTGGGATTACAAGCATGTAGCACCACACCTGGCCCTATAACATTATTTCTTATTCCACTTCAATGTACATAGTTCATGTGAAAGAGAAGTGACAAGTTAGAAGCTCGTTCCCATGACTTCCCTTGGCGTTGGTTGTGTGCAGATGTGTGGCCAGCCTAGGGACAGAGCCCCATCCCTAGGCACAGAGTACTGTGGGCTCAGACCCCAGCCCTCTTGTCATCTCCACCCCAGGCAGAGCCTGTTGGGTTCACCAAGGCCCTGCAGCAGGAAAGCGCTGCTCCCAGTCAGCTATACCTTTACCTGCCCGTGTGTACTGTTCTCAGCTCACATGAGTGCTCACATGTGCATGGGGAAAAGGAGATGAAGAATCAGACTTTCTAAATCACACATGTTTGTGACCACATAGCATACTCTGGTGAGGCAATGCCGAGGGAACTTCACCGAATTGAGCATCCCATCCCCAGAGCTATAAAATTAATACTGGAGTCAGGGTTCCCAGTGTAAAAACATTTCTGTCTCCACCAACATGCATCTTCCTGACAGCAGAGGAGGAACAGAGGGCTTTGCCTAATAGTTCCCAGACCCATACCTCTGGGACCTGGAGGAAGGGCGCTCTCTCTCTCTCTCTCTCTCTCTCTCTTTCTCTGTCTCTCTGTCTCTCTGTTTCTCTCTGTCTCTCTGTCTCTCTGTCTCTCTCTGTCTCTCTGTCTCTCTGTCTCTCTCTCTCGATAGGCCAGTGTCTTTGGAAATTCCTGCCACTCAGGCTGACGGAGGCCCATATGTTGACCATTAGGACTAAAGCAAGATTCACTTAGGCCTGTCATCCAATAGGCTGTTTCTCCTCTGGTTGACTTACATGTTGTCAGTAATGGCATAGATTTATTGAGGGAACAAAAGAATGTTACGGAGCAAATGTTGGAGACCGCACATTCATCTCCTCATAGGGTCTGCCTCTTCCTCACACTGAGGATCACATAGCTAATGCACCTTCGGGAAGACCGTCTGGGCTTATCTCAGATGACTTTAGTTAACATTTTCCTACCGTGGAAAAGTGTGACTGGCACAGGAAAGCTGTGTGCTATTAAATTAGCAAATCCTGTAATGGAATTAATGTTGTTACCACCAGACTCTGTGAGGCTTTCCATATCTGGCACATCCAGCCTACCCAAAGTTATTTCCTGCCCCCCACCTGCACCCTCTAAGCATGCCATCTCACTATCCCACTGGGACCTTCTGATGTGACAGCCATGTGCTGCTTCTTCTGAAGAGTTACTCTCCTTTTTTGCACTGGCTTTTTCCTCCCTCCTTTCCATGGAAAGTCTTCCCATACATCTAGATTCAGGCCTAATTGAGCATCTTCCCTAGAGCACCCCCTTCTGCTCCAAACCCACTAACCTCCTTCACAAGGCCTGGGAAGCATATCACGTGACTGGGCTCCTGTACTGTTCTGAACTGTTCGACCATTTCTCCTGCACCTTTTCTCCCGAAGGACAAAGTTAGGTCTTATCTTTCTTCTTTTTTTTTTTTTTTTTTTTTGCGGTACTGGGGATTGAACGCAGGGGCGTTCTACCTCCGCGCTACACCCCCGGCCCTATTTTTTATACTTTATTTTGAAACCGGGTCTCACGAAGTTGCGGAGGGCCTCACTAGGTAGAGATAGAGAGAGACAGGGAGAGAGAGAGAGAGAGCTGAGGCTGGCTGCGAACCGGGATCCTCTGGTCTCCGCCTCCCAAAGTACTGAGATTACAAGTGTGCGCAGTGCCACCACTCCCGGCTAGGTCGTATCTTCCTTCTATATACTATAGAGTGCTCAGGGCTCAACACATATTTGCTGATTCATTAAATTAAAAGCAATTTCTTAAAAATTAAGACCAGCCTTCCCCTTGCCAGTAAGCGTACCCTTCTCCAGGAAGTAATCATCCAGTGGTCAGGCACATGGTGGGAGCAGAGCAGCTAGACCCTGACTCTCTTTAAATGATCTCACTGGGTAGACAGAGAACACATACAAGAAATGTGGCATGTTTTAGATGGGCGTGGTGGTATACGCCTATAATCCCAGTACTTTGGAGGCTGAGACAAGAAGATCACAGGTTCAAGGCCAGCCTCAGCAACTTGGAAAGACCTTCAGCAATTTAGCGAGACCCTGTTTAAAAAAAAATTTTTTTTTTTTGCAGTACCGGGGATTGAACCTAGGGGCGTTCTACCTCCGCGCTATACCCCCGGCCCTATTTTTTATACTTTATTTTGAAACCAGGTCTCAAGAAGTTGCGGAGGGCCTCACTAAGGAGAGAGAGAGAGAGAGAGAGAGAGAGAGAGAGAAAGAGAGAGAGAGAGAGAGAGAGGGAGACAGGGAGAGAGAGAGAGAGAGAAAGAGAGCTGAGGCTGGCCGTGAACCCGGATCCTCTGGTCTCCACCTCCCAAAGTACTGGGATTACAAGCGTGCGCCACCACGCCCGGCTCTGTTTCAAAATTTTTTAAAAAATTTAAAAGGGGGGGCTGGAGGTGTAGCTCAGAGAGGTAGAATGCCCCTGGGTTCAATCCCCAGTACCATAAATAAATAAATAAAGGAGGAGAAGAAGAAGAAGAATAGGAGGAAGAGGAGGAGGAGGAAGAAATGTGCCATGTTTTTAAATGATAGAAATTCAAATTGATAATTTGGGGGGGTTTGTGGCATCAAGTTAAGGTTCTGTTATTGCAAGTGGTAAAATTAATTAAAATCCATTCAGTTATTGGATTATAAGAACCTTAGAAATTACTAAATGGAGGACTATATCTTAAAAGACACAAAAAAGTTAATTTGCTCCTGGCTACACAGTGATTAATAGACATAGTAATAGGTAGCAATTTGTAAGACCAAAGTTTCCTAATCACTAATGCAGGTTTCTTCCCTAATAATGTGAAATTTGTATAAGTTTAAAGAAGACAATTACCATTACAAAATGGGTTTCATGGGGAATGCTTAAATGAAGTGATCAAATTCATTATTTTAAAGTAATTTAACATTATGTGTTTGTTTTCAACATATTAATATGGTAATTAGAAATGTGTTCTATTCCCCACCCCCAAAGAAAACCACATCTATTTGGTAGGTCCTTTGTTTTTAATAGTTCAAATTATGTCAAATAATTAGAAGTGAGTAAATGAACATTTCATTTTTCTTTTTTTTAAGTTACTTTCTCCAGTTTTCACAAATTCAGTCTGATTGCCACTGCAAATTAATTCAGAGTGAGGTACATTTTAGTGTATCCTAAAAATATAGTAATTCTACTGTTTATATTTTGAAAGACAACTCTAATTTGTAGAGCATCCCTATAACATAAAATAGCACTGGATGTAAAACATATTTTTGCTTACATTAACGGTGAAATCAAGTGAACAACCCAGTGGTCCCACTGAGAGTAGTAAATAAAAAGTAAAAGTACTGAATATTCAGTGGCCCTTAAAAGCAGTGGATGGCGTTAGTCTGCTGCTGCCTTTATTCGAGACCTTTTATCTCATAGAGAGAGATGGCTAGCAAGCAACATCTGTAAGTGGCTAGCAAGCTCTGCACTTGAATATGAGGGAAGATTCCATTTAACACTTAAGCTTAAATGGGAATTTTTATAGGTTGTCTGTTATGAGATAATCAGCAATGAGAAGAATGCTTCGTAATTCCCTACAAAGAAACCACGCTATCTTTAAGTTATGAAGCTGCACCAACATACCCAAGAATTCAGCTAATCTAATGAACACATGTCATGTTGTTTATAATTTGCTATTTGAGCCAGGCATGGTGACGCATGCTTGTAATCCTAGTACTTGGGAGGCTGAGACTAGAGGATCCCAGGTTTGAGCACAGCCTCAGCAATTTAGTGAGGCTCTCAGCAGCCTAGTGAGACCCTGTTTCCAAATAAGAAATAAAATCGGTCTGGGGATGTAGCTAAGAGGTAGAATGCCTCTGGGTTCAGTTCCCAGTACCATAAAAACAACAACAAAACTTGCCATTTGATTCGATTCAATTCACTTCAATGAACACATTTATACACTAGGCACTGGGAATCCAGTAACCAAGATGGACATAGTTCCTGCCATTATGGAATCCTCCATGGAGTCCAGTGGGGCAGGCAAATAACAAACTAAACACTGAGGCACATGCTATGCATGAAAGAATGAAGCTCTGTTTGGACCTATGGGATAGCAGTGAGGATGGAGAAGCAGATAAGACCTTCATATCTTTTAAGAGGTCCTGATGATGGGCTTGGGTGATGGATGCTGGAGAGACAGGGCTGTAACAAGTGACTTGCAGGTCTGTGACTTGACCATCAGAGTGGGTGGCACTGCCATTTTCTGAACAGGGGGACACTGGGGAGAGACAAGTTTTGAGAGTGGAGTGAATCAGGAGTTCAGTTTTAAACTGAAGCTAGTGGAGCAGGCTTTGGATTCATGAAGAGACTAGAGGATATGGCAGAGGGCACAGATAGCAACATGAATGAAGACCACAGCAGGAAGCAAGAACAGGGAGAGGAAAGGGTTCAGACTGAGCCCCCCAAAAACTGCAAGATTTAGAAAAGGAGAAACTAGCCACTGAAATTGAGGAAAGCCAGCTATTGGGATAGGAGGAAAATGAGGAGAGTGTGCTGTTACCGAGGTTAAGAAAATAGTGTTTTAAGGAAGGAAAGACTAATTGTATTATATGCCACTTAGTTTGAAAGGGGAGTTTACCGGGCAGTAATTAGCATTAATTACACCACATAGTCGATATTACTTATGAAAATGGTGGCTTATATGCCTCACCAAAACATTTTTTTTACATAGTTCTCTTCTGGTCTAGCTGTCTTAGCACCTTTTAGATTCAACTCGTTAATTTTTGTGAGTCTCAAAGCGGAAAGAGATGAATAACTTAATCTTTATGTTGTCAAAATGACAAATGTAAGGTAAGACCTTGTCCAGAGTAATGGAACAAGGACTGGAGCCTAAGAAACACCCCTTTCCTGTTCAAGTCTGAGGGTTTCTTATCACCTTGAATGTGTCCCATTGCCTGGATACCACTTGGCCTCTCTACAAGGGCCAGGAGGTTGATTACACCACGAGGACAAGGACCCAGTCTGTTTCCTCATCTGCATCCCCAGGGCTTCTGTATCTGGCACATAGAGGATCTCAATAGATATTTGTTCAGTGAAGAAATGAGGGCCCTATGATGTACTGGTGCAAGTTGTACAGATTATTACTTAATATGCCTAGCTTGTTGCTCCCTTGTTTTTAATCAGCTTGAGGGACACAGTCTGCATTCTTGAGTTTTTGCACACCAGGCCACGCCCCGAGGCGTGTCTAGAAGACAGACCTCTGAGCACCAGGACTGTGGAGATCGCCACCGGGTTCCCATTAGTTTGGGGTTCTGTTTACTAAATATAATTTATGTAGGAAAAAAGTGACACCTGAGAGCTTACACTCTTCCCAGCTTGCAGCCATCAGTCAAGTCACAGGTTTTCAGCAGACAACAAGTTGCACACCTGTGGAGCTCCGTGTGTTTTTGAACTTGACTGGAGAAGAGGTGGAGGGTTGCCTGTTTCCCACAGTTGGAGAGGAGACCTCAGGGTGACCCTTGCCCTAGGTCAGGGTTTTACTTCCTAGCCAGTGAAAGTGGCCAGTGATTAGGCGCAGAGCTCTCTCTGGAGAGGACAGCAGCATTCCTTAGTTAGAGATGCTCCTATCTCTAACTGAAGGGCTTCTTTGATTTACAGATGCCTGGGGCAGTCACCAGAGTAGATAACTACAGAGGCACCAGAATATTCATCCCAGAAATCCAAGCCTCCAAGATCTAGCCTCCAATTTGGCCTGCAAAATGTCACATGCACAACTTCACATGGCTGCTCCTACCCTTTAAAGCTGAGCTGCGTGGGAGAGTATTTATAGTTGACCATCAGGACACTCACTTTCTTCAGTTGAAGACTAGGGGAAAATGGCTTGTTATCACAATATCCTCTTTGATTTTTCCCCCTATTTTTTAGGAACAATTAAAGACAATACTACTATTTTTTTTCTTGCTTCTGGGGATTGAACCCAGGGCCATTCTACCTCCAGGCTACACCCCAGCCCTTTTTATTTTTTGTTTTGAAATGGGGTCTTGCTAGGTTGCTGAGAGTCTTGCTACTTGCTGAGGTTGTCCTTGAACTTGAGATCGTCCTGTCTCAGCCTCCCAAGTACTGGGATTACAGGTCACACCTGGCCTAAAGACACTAACACTCTTAAAAACCTGAAGGGCTTAATTGAAAAGGGCTTCAAGTTAACCTGAACTACACATGGGTGCTTAATTCTGTTTACTTTTGACCTCCCCGCTTTGTGGGTACCTCACCTCATTAAATTCCCATGTCCTCATACTTCCTCTTTATTAAACAGGACCAAGAACACTGCTACCACCCAGATTTCTGGGAGGGAAGTGGTATGGTAAAAAGGTGTGGATTTTTGTTTTGTTTTTTGTTTATCCCTTTATAGGGCATGCAATCTTGGGCAAGTTAAGTAGCTTTTTGGAGCCTCATTTTCCTTCTCTGGAAATGGGGGAGATGGCTGGGAAGTCAGGTAAGGTGTGAAGCACAGGCCTAACTCTGAGCAGGAACTCAACCTGTGCTCCCCAAATCCTTCCCCAGCATGATCTGTGCTCACCGGAAACACCCCAGGGGCTCTGTTCTATGACTCCGCTCAAAATTCTCTGGTCCTGGTATTTCAGGATTCTACTCCAGGGTTGATTGTGCAACCTGTCAAGCTGATTCCAGTGAAAGCCTGGCTGGCTGAAGTCACTTTAATGAGTTACTCGCAGTGAGAGAGGGTTCCTGAGGATGAAGGGCCTACATGTAAAAGAACAGCAATGCATGCCAGGGCAGGGGGCATTTGGGGGTTGATGTTTATTTAGAGGTCCTCAAATAAAGCAAGCTTTTTTTCCCTTTGTAAGAGATCAGGTGCTTTATGAAAAATGAATGTGTCTGTGAATTTCTTCTTCCCTAATACTTATGACAAACCAGGGATGGTGAACTTCCTAAATCATTGATTATAAAAAAATTATTATTATTATTATTATTATTGTTATTATTATTGTTGTTGTGATACTGAGGATTGAACCCAGGGGCATTCTATCTCTGAGCTACACCCTCAGCCCTATTTTATTTTTTATTTGGAAACAGGGTCTCACTAGGTAGCTGAGGGCCTCACTAAGTTGCTGAGGCAGGGAGTGAACCTGTTGAACCTCCTGTCTCAGCCTCCAAGTACTGGGATTACAGGCATGTGCCACCATGCCTGGTTAATTTTTCAAACTTTGATATGCCTAAGTTTGAAAAGCATACAGAATCTCAGGAATAGCCCCCTGAGTTTCTGATTCACCAGTTTCCAAAGAGGCTACCACTTTGGAAAAGAATACACTAGACCTGTAGACCTTATCCACAAACCTCATCGACAAGACAGGTCTGGTCATGTCTGTTGATGAGTTACTCTCAATAGGAAGCAGTGGCTGACTGGCAAGAGCAAAACCCATCTGTTCCAAACAATGATCACTTGACTACGTTCAACCTGCTCACCATGGGGGCTGTTTTCGAGCTGGCAAGTAGAAGATGCCCAAATGAATTGAGTCTTAAATGTGCACGACATAGAAACAAAAACAATGATTTAGAACAAAAACAAAACAAAGGCCATAACAAAGCAGACTGGGTGGTATGAGATGAAACGCAGGGAAGGGTGAATGCCAATTTTAATAGAGGAAATGAGAACGAAAAGTGTATGCTACTTGATTTAAATTTGACTGCAAACTTTTGACCTGTTTTGGAGCCTGGCTACCTTTAATGGTAACCCATTTTGAACATGCAAGAGTTCATTTACAGAAAACAGATCTGTCCTAATATGATCCTGGTGCAGGGGAGAGGGTTCCTCAGCACGTGCTCACTCAGTTACACACATGTGCCGGGTGGTTCCTTGATACAAAGAGAATTTCAGCATGGACCCAACCCCTTTATTTCCCAGAAAGGAAAGGTTCCCACATCCACTGTGAGTTAGTAGCAGGAAGCCTCCTTTCTCATTGGTATCAAAATTCTGTCATATCTTTTTGCTCCCACAAATAGAAGTTAGAGGCTACTTCAGGATGATTCCATATCCAGAAATTTCTAGAACTGTTTTGACTGGCTTGCTAGTCAAAACAGAAGTTTATCCCAGCCAGGCGAAGCCTCATCTTTAGAAAGCCAGCAGTCACACCACCAGAAGCCAGGTCCACCACAGAGATACAGGACACAGGATTTCTCAGAGAATGTCTGCATCTCACAGCTGTGGCTATTGGTACTTGACTCCAAATATAAATGATGAAACAAATACTCTTTTAACAAGTTTGTCTACAAGATATCAAACATCGTGAATCATATTTTCACTGAAACAACCATCTGTGGTCAATAGAATTAAAAAGGAAGGTTGAGAGGTGTGCAGGGATGACTGTTTTTTCTTAGGCTCTGCCTATGAAAAGGGTGTGACTTAAGTATAGTTCAGACAATTTACAAATAACCTAGGAATCTGACTGGAAATCTGATCCAATATATTGGAACTGACTACTTACAAAAAAGATCAGGGTGGGTCCTGCTTAATCAACACCAACCAAGAACTTAAAAATTCACATCTCTTCAAGTCACATAAGCTAAAATGTGTCTGCAATGGTGTGCCCCATGCCTAGTGTGGCTGGAGGCAGAGGAAAATGGTGGAAAGGACAAACAGAAAGTCCCTGCTCCGCCTCTTACCAACTGCAAGTCCTTGGGTGAAATTCTTAACCTCTCAGAGTGTCAGTTTCCTCTCCCACAGAATGGGATAATAGCATATATTAAAGACTTCCCGAGAGAATCAAGGAGAGAAAGCAGACTAAGCCTAGGAGCCATGTTGGCTACTGCAGGTATGTCTGTTATTTTATTTTATTATTATTATTTTTGTGTGGTACTGGGGATTGAATGCAGGGGCGTTCTACCTCCGCGCTATGCCCCCGGCCCTATTTTTTATACTTTATTTTGAAACCGGGTCTCACGAAGTTGCGGAGGGCCTCACTAAGTAGAGAGAGAGAGAGAGAGAGAGAGAGAGAGAGACAGACAGAGAGACAGAGAGACAGAGAGAGAGACAGAGAGAGAGAGAAAGCTGAGGCTGGCCGTGAACCCGGATCCTCTGGTCTCTGCCTCCCAAAGTATTGGGATTACAAGCGTGCGCCACCACGCCCGGCCTATGTCTGTTATTTTAGAATCAAGAAACAGAATTTTGCTCTAATATAGGGCATAGAATGAGCAAAGTATACAAGAATAATTTAGTAACCTGAAGAGGCAGCAGGAATTAGATTCAGAATCCCCTGTGTGGGCACTGCATGTCCACGAGGCAGGAAATCATCATCAAGTATAACTGTTTGCCTCAATCCAAAAACCCAGAGAAGATGTGCTGGGAAGCAGGTCCCCTGACATTCGACATGAGGTTCTTGATTTTCAAGGTTTTTTTGTAGCCCTGCTTGGGAAATAGGTGGGGCAAATGTGTAATTTCAGGTTGGAAGCACAGGCCATAGAGCTAGATGCTTGTCCCCTCCTACCCACAAGATTAGGAGGTCATTCACTTTTCTTATCTGTACAACGGACATGATGATAAGGAGGGCTGCTTATCTGACTTCACAAATTAAGATGTGAATTTGGTTCTTGGTTGTTGTTGACCATCTAGGTGTGTCCCTCTTCTTATCTTTTTTTTTTAAGTAACTAGTTCCAATGCATTGATGTCATAGGGCTGCACCACAGACTCAACAAGACCATGTGTGTGATGATCTTAGCCTCGTAATCGGCACCCAGTAGTCAATTCGTAAGAGCTAAAATAATCATGATATCATCACCCTAAAGTCCTGTTTGAGGAAGCAGAGACTAAGCATTTAATTAAAGGCAGAAGGGGAGCCAGACCCCTGGGACAATTCTGTATCAAAGTACACATTGCATAGTGATTCGGCTGAAACTTTGGCCTGACAGGTAGGAGGACTTGCTAAAAGCACGTCAGGAATGCAGTGGGGCACAGTGTCTGGTCCTTGTGTTCAGCAGTCATTAATCCGTAGGCTGCATGTACAAACCTGCTCCCATGCTGCAGAGAGCTGGCTCACAAACCATGAAGAAAACTCAACCACTCCAGGGCAAGAAACAGGCTTGGGCTTTCTCATGCTGCTCCCTGGTAATCTTGCTTCTTGGCGCATCTAACATTAGGAGCTCACTGCCACCTGCACTGTCTTACTGGTTCTTTTGCAATTATTTTGGCATGAAAAGCAAACTCTGAATTTAAATTAGAGGATTTTTTTTCCCTGATATTGAACTCCCTTGCTTTCTACTAAGATAATGGCTTGGGCCAAAGTGGGCTGTGGGCTCCCATCACCTCCTGTCAACTTAGACTTATTTGACTCATTCTTATTTTGCACCAGAGTCTTTGCAAAGAAGGAGCTAAGCCTAGAGTTGGGCATTGATCAGGAGGGGTGAGGGGTGGAGAGCCCTCGTGGATAAAACCAGACAGGTGGGAACAACTGGGGTGCTGAGGCTGACAGAGTTGCTCTTTGAGTGAGTTCAAGACGGAGAAGGTGTTGTCTAGAAGGGAAGGGTGTGGCGTTAACAAATGAGGTGCCTCTTACAAAGCCCTTACACACTGCCCACCTATAGCCAAGAGAGGGGGACAAATGCTTGCTTCTGAGTGGTTAGCAACTTCTAAGAGTAGCGAAAACAGCAAGGGAATGTAAAGTGGGGCAGATTTTAGAAGAGGCTAAATTTAAAGTCCCGGGACCCTTTTCTACAGTCACAGAGGTGGAATTTGTAAGGGTGGGGGTGCATTACAAAGCTACCCTCCATTCAGCTTGAGGATCCCATGATAGATGCTGGGAGGTGGCTACACATAGTACACAGAGTCCACTAAACAGAGTTTTGTCCAGGATGAAGAATTTTGCTAGTCTGCATATTTTGACTTTTTTGCCATGTACATTCTTGTTGGGGTCCCATTTCTCCAGAACTGGCATATTATCAGCGTGTTTCCCTGGTTGCTCAGGAGAGCTTTCTGCACAGTTTCAGCAGGAATTATAAAGAACATCAGCTTGAGCTGGGCATGGTGGTACATGCCTATAATTGCAGTACTTGGGAGGCTGAGACAGGAGGATTGCAAGTTCAAAGCCAGCCTCAGCAACTTAGCAAGAACCTGTTTTCCAAGTAGGAAATGAAATAGGGCTGGGGGTGCAGCTTGGAGGTAGGATGCACCTGGGTTTGATCCCCAGCACCACATAATAAATAAATAAGTAATTAAGTAAATAAATAAATAAATAAAACAGAACATGAGCTTTATGAGCTTGGAACTCAAGGGCAGCAGTCTGCACTTATAGAAAGGACAGGCTGGTAAGTTAGGAGAATTACATTCCTGGTTCTGTGTGAGGAAAAGGGTGTATAAAGCAACCTGAAACATTAGCCCTAGTTTGGTTTTAGATTACAAACTAATGTTAATTGTTCTTAGAGCTAGATTTTCTTCCTCAAAGTTAAAACCCTTTCTCCCCTTGGAGTCAATGAAGTGTTGCTAGCTGAAGCCTTTCGACATGGTGAGAGCAGTGTTAGACTGAGGAAAGGTGTGCAGCCTGATTTAAAACCCAACCCTGAACTCTTTTAAAGAACAACAAAACATATTTTTCACAAAAAAGAAAAGAAAAGAAAAGGACAGGCTGAAAATACAGAACATCAAATTGTGGCATATCGATGAACCTCATTTAAATTGTGGAATATTGATGGTTGATGGTTGAAAGAAGTCTTTTGAACTTACCTGCCTCTCGGTCCCTGATACAGTAGTCTGGAGAATTCTCAAAATACACGAGGTCATTTTTTGTTGGCTTCTTAAACCTCTTGTTAGCCACAGTGAATCCAGTGCCATCCTGGTTCATGACCACCTGGATGGCCCCGTTGTACTTCCTCCACAGATAATCGCCTGTCTTTCTGAAGTCGGCCATGGCCAGCCAGCATGTCCGCAGGGTGCATGAGCCGCTCACGCCATGACACTTGCACTCTTGTTTCAGGAACCGCTTCACAGCCTGCCAGAGACACGGGCAAGTTCAGCGAGGGGCCTCAAGCGTGGACGCATGCTGCAACTATCATTACCTGCAAGCAATCAGAGTGACGCCCAGGACACTGGAGCCTGGGGCTCATGCCAGGGAGAGGTTGGAGCGTCTCTGGTCACTTGCTGGCCACTTTAACCACACAGTGCCGACTGCAGCAGACAGGGGCAGTGGGTAGAGAGGGAGGGAAAGAGCCTAACTTCGAAACTTATTGGCTGTCAGTGTACCAAAAAGCTCACTATTTCATAGGGTACGTGGACAGTTTGAAGAGTGAGAGAATGAATTAGAGTATTTAAAAAATAAGCATAGCTTTACTATTTTAGAAATATATACCATTGGCTGGGTGCAGTGGCACATGCCTATAATCTCAGTACTTGGGAAGCTGAGACAGGAGGATCACAGGTTCCAGGCCAGCCTCAACAACTTAGGGAGACTCTTAGCAACTTAGTGAAACCCTGTTACAAAATAAAAATTTTAAAAGGCTGGGAGTGTAGCTCAGAGGTAGAATGCCCCTGGCTCAATCTCCAGTAAATAAATTCCTTATTTAAAATGCTTGGGCCCAGAAATGTTTCAGATTTTTAAATTTCTTTTTTTTTTTTTTTTTATCTTCAAGTTACCACACTTTATTTAGTCCTTACTTTGACTAGCCTTTGTTATTCTTTTTTTTTTTTTAAGTTTACATTTTCTTTTATTTTATTTATTTATTTATTTTTTTATTGGTGCATTGTAGTCTCACTTCACAATGAGTATCAGTTTGGTGTTAACATACATGCACACAGCTCTTGGTGTCCCTCCCCCCGCTTCCCCCCCCGCCTCCCCCCCACATGTAGCACTGAGAATGATGTTGGTATAATCTCACATATACACATTGTTTATGACAGTAATTCCATGGATTCACTACTT
>PVJS01002489.1:70637-84151 GCA_004027185.1 Glis glis | reverse complement strand
CTCCTTAGTGAGGCCCTCCACAACTTTGTGAGACCCGGTTTCAAAATAAAGCATAAAAAATAGGGCCGGGGTTGTAGCGCAGAGGTAGAACGCCCCTGGGTTCAATCTCCGGTACCGCAAAAAAAAAAAAAAAAAATTATACCCAGGCAAGATTTGTTTCAAGTATCTAGACTATAGAAAAACAGTTTTCAACATCTGGTAACCCAAAGAATATTATACACATGAGCCACTTCTGAAGATTCTAATAAAGTAGTACTGCTTAACCTTTATTCCCCTTAATTCCCATTTTAGGAGACTTTTAAACATTTTGATACATACATACCACTGCCATGAAATTATGTTACCTTCCATAGGCAGTACATCTGTTTAGATGCTGTGATCTTTTGAAATGTCATATACCATTGTAATATCTAAAAAAATTTTCCACCCCTGGTCCCTAGAAACAATTTTCACTGCCAAGGGTGTATTAGAGAATGAAAGTCTTTTAACCAATGAAAACTGAAAAATTTTGGAGAAGGATTAATGGAGTGTTTAATATATTTTATTATAGAGTTCAAAGTAAAACAATGGTGTGGCATGGGAGAAAAAGTAGTAGGTAAACATTTTATATTCTGACAAAGTAGAAAGAATGTTACCCCCCCCCCAAAAAAAAGAGAGAGAAAAAAAGGGAGAGAGAAAGAGAAAGGTCAAATATGGTCATTTACCATTGTGTAAGTAATAGGTGTACATCAACAGGCAGCAGGCATTTAATAACAGAAGAACAGACAATAAAAGATTAGGAATGAAGACTAAAGACACTAAGTAAATGAGTAGATATAAAGTAAAAAATAAATGTAACAGAAATACAAGATTTTAAGTATTAGAAAAAAGATAACTGGAGAAATAAGCACAATAAATTGAGTCTAATATGGATAGGAATTATAACAGAAATATCAGGAATCATAATAAATGTAAATAGGCTTAACTTTCTTATTCAAGTAAAGCATTTTCAAATTGGCTCATAAAGCAAAATATGAGTCTGTGCTCATAAGATTCATACATGAAACAAGGTAATTAAAAAGGCCAATAATAAAGAAATAGACAATGACTTACTCAATAGTGGAAACCACAGGAAAATACAAGTTGTAATCTTTATATTAGGTAACAAAATTCAAACCAAAATGCATTTTTAAAAAGCAAAAATAAAGCTGGGCCTGGTATCCCATGTCTGTAATCCTAGTACTTGGGAGGCTGAGACAGGAGGATCACAGGTTTGAGGCCAACCTCAGCAACTTAGCAAAACCCTGTCTCAAAATAAAATCATAAAAAGGGTTGAGAGTGTAGCTCAGAGGTAGAATGCCCCTGGATTCGATCCCCAATACCAAAAATAAATAAATAAACAACTAAAATAAAATAGAAATCAGGGACTCAAATAGATATTTGTAACCAATATTTCTAGTAGCATTATTCATAAGTGCCAAAGGTGGACATAACCCAAGGGTCCATCAACAGATGAATAGATATACAATTGAATATTAATTAGCCATAAGGAATGAAGTACTAATACATATTATAATATGAATAGATCTTGAAAGCATTGTGCCAAGTGAAATAAGCCAGACACAGACGGGGGACCTCTGTAAGGCTGCACTTATATAATGTACCTAGAATAGGGAAATTCATAGAGACAGAAAGTAGAGATTACTAGGGGCCATGGGTGTAAGGAGTTAGTGTTTAGCGGGTGCAGAGTTTGTGTTAAGACATTTTAGTCATAGATAGTGGCAATGGTTTATGATATTATAAATGTATTTAATGTTTCTGAATTGCACACTTAGAAATGGTTAAATGCTAAATATTACACTATGCATATTTTGCCCAAATTTAACAATCAAAAAAGGAATACGTGCAAGAAAATAAGTATGATTTTAAATACAATGAAAGACATACTAGAAACCCTGAATATGCTCTTTTTGCTTAAATCCAAAGAATTTGACACGGATTTTGCTTAACACAAGCAAGCAAACAAACGCCTTTTAAAACCTATTTTATAAACGAGAAGATTCCAGGTATGAAATAATTATAACACTTAGCACATGTTATTCTTTTTTGTTGTTGTTGTTGTTGCTGGAGATTGAACCCATGGGCATTCTACCTCTGAGCTATACCACCGGCCCTATTTTATTTTTTATTTGGAAACAGGGTCTCTCTGAGTTGCTGAGAGCCTCACTAAGTTGCTGAGGCTGACTTTGAACCTGCAATCCTCCTGTCTCAGCCTCCAAGTACTGGGATTACAGGCATGTGCCACTGCATCCAGCTTGTTGATCCTTTTTTATTGATGAGCTAACCAAACTCAGTTCCTTTAAGTTGAAAATCACTGATTGCTTACTTTTATATTCTGAGACCTGTTACTATAAAAATAATTGAAGGGCAGAAGGATATACAGATGGATTAGTTGGACCAGAAATTTAAAGAGCTTTTATGAGTCAGAAACTACAGCCTGAAAGAGTGAGAGAAACGTTGGTGGAGGGGGTGTGATCAGAGCTAGGAAGGATGTGGAGGACTTGGAAAGGCAGGACAAACTGAGGACCCATTGGCAGGAGAAATAGAGAGGCACTGATGAGTCACATGTTTTCACAAAGCTGTCAGAACACTTGAGCTTTTTCTGTGTTACCCTAGTGGCTCTACGATAAAAGCTAAAGTTTTCAGGCTTTGGGTGTGCTTCTAGTGTAGAACTTCAGTGAAGCTTCCATTTGGCAGGTGATCAAATACTAATTGGCAAATTGAATGGAATAGTGAATTTTTTCTTCCAACTCTGCTCCAAATGAGCCATTTTTCAGAGTATGATGATATCTTCCGATTTAGTTAATTTTACTGGAAAAAGTCAAATGATTTATGTTTATAAAATTATAACAGTGATTTTTAGTTCAATGAATGAGATGGTAAATCATAACCACAGAGAAATGGTCAACAGCCTATGGATCAACCAGAGAATATTCTATTTTTATTTATTTTATTTTTTATTTTTAATTGATGCATAAAAACATTGTTTTACATAGTAATGGGGTACCATACAATGTGTGATCCATTCACACATGTAATATTTTAATCAGGTTAAATATATTTATCTCCTCCAATATTTATCATATCTTTCTGATAAAAACTTTAAAAATCCTTTCTTATATTTTTTTAAATGTACAGTACATAATTGTTATCCATAGCACATAAGAACTTCTTACTTGCATCTATAGCTTTGTACCTACTGATCGATCTTCCCCTATCCTTTCCTTCTTCCCTAATGTCCCCAGCCACTGGTAACCACCATTTTACTTTCAACTTCCTGAAGTCAACTTTTTTAGATTCCACATATGGAACTTGTCTCTGTGCCTGACATTTCACTTAACCTAACAATCTCTAGTCCTTTCCATATTGTCACAAATGACAGAATTTCATTCTTTCTTAGGGTTGAATAGTATTCCATTGTATTTATATACCATGTTTTCTTTATTCATTCATCAGATGATGGACACTTAGGTTGCTTCCATTTCTTGGCTCCTGTGAATAGTGCTGTGATGATTACGGAAGTGCAAATGTCTCTTTGACATACTGATTTCATTTCCTTTGGAGAGATACCCAGCAGTGGGATTGCTGGGTCACGTTACAGTTCTATTTTTAAGTTTTTGAGGAACATCCATACTGTTTTCCATAATGGCTGTAGTAATTTGCATTCCTACCAACAGTATTTAAAGGTTCCCTTTTCTCTACATCCTCATCAGCCCTTGTTATTGTTAGTCTGTTTGATAATAACCATTCTTACTGGAGTGAGGTTATATCTCATAGTGATTTTGATTTGCATTTCCTCAATCTGAGATTATTGTAACAGAAATTTCAAGCATGAAAAGAGAGGTCAATAAAGGTTTGAGAGAGTAATGGGAAACCTTTTTCAGGAACATAGTCATCAAAATAACTTCTTACAATCTCTTCCACTAGAAGCAAACCCTGGGAGTGTCTGGAATTGCAACAGCTTGGAAACACAGTATACTAGCTTGCAGCTGAGAACTGCCAGCCATAGATGATGAAGAACAGGCATACATTTTATTTTCAGGAATTCAGTCAGGGATATAAATGAGGAAGTTCATAGACATTGATAACTATAGCCCTTAGGTCTACTTTGCATGTAAACATCCACTTCTACATCTATCATTCCCCTCACTAGTTTAAGAAAATAAGTCTTGATCTATGATGTGTTGAAATTGAAAGATGCAAAATTTAAAAAGTTACAAAATCTAAAATAAGCCTATTGAATATATACATAGAAATACAAGCTTTAAAAGTCTGGAGAAATATATATATGTCAAACTTTTAACAGTTATCTCAAGTGGGAGGTGGGTGGGGAGAATGGAGAAGCATAGAACATTAGGGAGAACTTCCTATGTGTTTTAAGAGTAGCAAAATTTATTAACACTTAGTATGTTCTAGACCCTCTTCTGAGTATACTGTGGCAAGTGCCTGTATCCCAGTATTTAGGAGACTGAGACAGGAAGATGGCAGGTTCAAGACCAGCCTCAGCAACTTAATGAGACTCTCAGCAACCTAGTGAGTATACTGTAGATAAAATAATTCCTGTAATCTTTACCTAAAACTCATGAGGTAAATAACAGCATTATCCCCGTTCTATAAGTGAGGAAACCAAGGCTCCGTGAAGCTAAGCAACGTGCCCAAGGTCATACCACTAGTACGTGATCAAGGAGCATGATTCAAACTCAGGTAAAAGGGCTACGCACTATGCTGTGCCTTCAGCAACGACAAGCTGATGCTCAGAAAAGAGGCTAACTTACAACTCATAAACGATGGCACTCCCTTTGAAGAACTGTTCCTGTGGAAACTATACACTTTTTAATCCCCTTGCCCAGAACTACTGCCCTCCACCCAGGAGCTGCTGCCATGTTTCCTGGCCCTGGTCATGGTTGATGAACCTAAGCCAGGGTGGGATGGGCTGTGCCATTTGACTTGTGTTTTGACTGTTGTTACCTCTACTAGTCTGATCTGGTATTGCATGTAACAACAACAACAACAAATTCATGGTCATCAAGGGGAGAGGGAACCCTGCTGATATTTTGCTTAAGGGCTCAGAATTTCAACTTTTGTTAAATAGGTTTCATGCAGTATCCTCAGAGACAAGGAAAAATGTGTATTTGCTTTAAAGAAATAAATCTACCATTTAAAAAAAGCCACTGAATCACAGACACATCCGTTTTGAACCATTAGAGTGATTATTTCAATCATACGTCTCCATAGCAAACATTAAATAAACTCATTTCTGTGAAGTGTTTTATTTCATTTACTATTGTTCTTCATAATATAGGCCATTTGTTAAGTATGTGTGAGCTTAACTTTTATATTTTCATAAGATTTTGTTTAAACTTTCAAAGGTAAAAACAGGCCTTATCAGAACAGATTTCCTGACTTCTGATTTTTTAAATGGTCACCAAAAGCTATGTTACTACCATATTTACTTCATATTTTTCCCTGCTCACCATCTATAGAAGAAAATATTCACTTCCTTTCTCTAAATTATTTCTCCCCCAGGACCCACTTCATCTTCTCTGTAGCAACAGAACAATACCTACTCTAAAGGCTCAGGTCAGAACAGCCAGAGACATACAAATGCCCCTTTTTTCCTGAGGAATGGGGGTTCTGGCAGAGGTGTGCACATGGCTTATATCATCTAACCAAGTCTTGAGAGGAAGTGGGTGGTATGTTTGGAAACTACAGTTTAAGATGTAAACTGGAGAACCAAATTCTATCCTGTAGTAGCTTCAAAGACCTGAACTGATCCTTTAAGCTACAGATGAAAAATAGATTAAATAGATTCTGAAATATAAATGATGATAAAATAGATTCTAAAATACAGAGAAAATATACAAGACAGGAAAATCAGCATTCATTGAGTACCTATTAAACCATATAGAGTATACTATTATACATCATGTACACTATTATGTAAATGTTCACAATAACCTCAAAAGCAAGAAATAAGCATCTTTCTTTTGATTATAAGGGAAACTGAGTCACTGAGAAATGACACAAGTTGCTGAAGGAGACACAGCAAGTAGAGAGTCAGGATTTGAGCCCCTGTCTTCCTCCATACTCCATACTTTTTCCATTATACCACATTATGTACACAAGCCAATATTCTACTCCATCCACTCTAATCTACTCTAAGCAAATTACTCTGTCAGTCTGGATGGATAAGGTTCTATTCATTCCTTTAACATAAGTGTAAATATTTTCAACATTACAAGTATAGGTAAAAGGGGTGATTGACATGCTTATGGTGAACCCAGCTCCACGGTGCTTCTTATAAACAATCACACTAGCTTTCCCAAGCTGATTTCAGCAAGAGAAAATGCTTCTCCAATGGCAGGAAGTCATTGTAAGGTCCTGTCGCCCAGCAGCAGTACTGTCCTTTGCACCTCCCGTCCTCAGGTGCTAGACTGCTGTCTGCCTCCCCCTTGCCGCCTGCAAAGGGCTTTATTATTCCCAGCTGAGAGCCAAGGCAGCTGAAGGGCACGCTGTCACTACAGTGTGCTCCCCCCACATGTCAACATATTCTGAAAGCTAGTGACATCTGATTTTAGCTCTTTGCTGCCTTCTGTTCCTGACTCTGACAGATTTTAATGAGACAAATGCTAGCTGTGGGTTTCCTGTCTCTATCTTCCCCTTCCTCACCTCTCAGGAACTCACTTTTGGCTGCCGTTCTTTGCAAAATGGCAAACTCACTATGAAAAAAATTGCCAGAAAAGAGGAAGAGACTTATGGCCAGGGGGTAAATTTAGCAGTTTCCCCAGCCTGACACTGACCCTGCCTTCCTATCTTTTCAGTATAGGTGACCAGGCATGCTCTTGACACCCAAGGCCATAGACATCAACTCACTCATGAGAGAGAGAAACAGCTGATGCTTCCAGAACTCTCTGATGTATGTGCTAGGAGATGTGTCAGGTACAACCAAGTTCTCCAGCAAGGGGAGAGTCCAGGGCTTCTTAAGGAAGACCAAGTCAGTGGGTAGATTCTCAACCCAAATGCCCAGGAAGATGCTCAGAATACCCGCCATTTCTTGAGCATCACACTTTATGATACCTAAAACCTTGAGGTTGGACAGACCTGTGTGCAAAATCACATTTGTATCACTTGAGGAGCTAGCTTCCTTCAGAGTTTGGAAAAACTCCCTTTCATATGGCAAACATTCAGCTAGGTGCAGTGAGTGATTGAGACACCTCCAACTCTTCCATCTCCCACCAAATTTTCTAATATTTTGACTTAAAAACTTAGAGGAAACCATTGAAATTCTGAGCAGGTGGAGAGAGACTCAGAGGCCATGGGTTTTTGTGCTTGGCTTGCCCGGAAAACAATCACTCATGGATTGCCCTGTGCTGCAGAGCCGGGAATGTCTTTAGGACAATGTTCCTGAGGTACTGTACCCCATTCCCTGCGGCTTCAGAGAACAGACTAGACACGGAAAAGTGTCCATGTACCCCAGTAAGAGGAAAGAGGGAATAAACTGGCCTTATATAAAGACAGGAGGCCCAGAACATGAGATCATCCCAACTGTTTTTCAAACATCAAAAGATACTGGTCTGTGTTCAGTGGGATCAATTTTGCCACCAAAAGAGACACAGAGGCTGAAGAGAACCTCCTTCTGGGGCTATGATGGTAGTTTTGAAGCTTCCTTCAGTGTTAGGTTGTCCTCCAGGTAAAAAGGAGAAGAGGAAAGAGGAAAAAGTCCTGAAAGTCAATGCTTTACCTGAAAGTGAATGGATTGAGACTGAGACAATAACATCTAAATTAACTAGAAAAAAATCAGCATATGAAATGGGATAGAATGGATTGTGTGCTCTAGGACAGATGGCAGGTTAAGAGCAAAACTGAAAAAAGTTACATTTTTGCACATCTGAGTTGCAGAGTATGTTAATATTACCCAATCCACATGTTTGTTCATGTTTTTTATCTAAGTATTGCTAAAAATTTTTTGAGCAAAACTTGACAAAAGGGAGAGTTTGGGACACATGTGACCAAAGAATTCCTTTGAGATGACTTTAAACCACAAATCAAGATCCATTAGTTACACTGATTCAAATGATCATAATGCTGTATACCTGTAGTCATCCATTGTGCTCCCTATTCTTCATGAGGATATCAATAAATATTTTATCCACATTATTAAATCATAAAAAAAGAAATTCTATCATTTGCAGCAACATAGATAGGACCGGATGGCATTATGCTAAGTGAACTAAGTCAGGCACAGAAAGACAAATAACACATATTATTACTTATATGTGGAAGTTAAAAAAACGTGATCTCAAAGAAGCGGAGAATAGAATAGTTGTTACCAGAGCTTGGGAAGAGTGGGGTAGAGGGAAGAATGGGGCTCTAGAGGATGGCTAACAAGTATGGGGGGCAGATGGACAGAAAGAATAACTTCCAATGTTAGAAGGACAGTAAGATGACTAAAGTAAACAACAATTACTTGAATATTTCAAAATAGTTAGAAGAAAGGATTTTGAATGTTCCCAACACAAAGAAATGATGTTTGTTTGCGGTGATAGACATGCCAATTACCCTGATCTGATCTTTACACATTGCATACTGTATGTCATAAATATGTATAATCACTATGTGCTAATTTAAAATAAAATGTTAAAAATAATAGAGCAATAAATATTCTGGTGATTGCCTGGCTGAAAGCAACATATACAATATCTATGGAGAGGGTGGTATAAGAAACAGTATAGGCCTTGGAATCAGAAAATCTTTAAATTCCACAATTTACTAGGAAGATTGTATACATTTCTTAAATACTCTAACATTCTTTTTAAGGATTTTTTAAATTTTAAGAATAAATAAAGGTCAAATTCATTAATAGTACTTGACTCAAAGACCTGTTATGTTGATATGATCAACTGAGGTCACACATATAGTAAATATTAGTCACTATACAGATGTTGGTTATCATCTCTTGACATATGGATACATTTTATTTAAATATTGCTATTTTAAAAAGAAATGGTGGGTTTGAAATGTCTTTGTAATAAGCCTATGTTGACTCTCAGTGATCATCATTTAACTTTCTAAGCCATCCATTTTCATCCCAAAGTTTTACCAAGGAAATTTCAGAAATTCTTTGTCTTTCCTCCCCTTCCTCCCTCCCTCCCTCCCTTTGTTGCTTCCCACCCACCCCCTTTTTTAAGCAAGGACTCTTCTGGCACCTCTCCAGCTCTCCATGATGTCATGGCGATCATTGGCATGGTTGGATGATCACATTCTCTGTTCCTTTGCATTTTGGGAGACATTAATAATCAGAACCTAAGCCAGGCGTGGTGGTGCACGCTTGTAATCCCAGTACTCGGGAGGCTGAGACCAGAGGATCTGGGTTCGCAGCCAGCCTCAGCTACTTATGAGGCCTCCGCAACTTGGTGAGACCCTGTTTCAAAATTAAGAATAAAAAATAGGGCTGGGGGTATAGCTGGGAGGTAGAATGCCCCTGGGTTCAATTCTTGGTACCGCAAAAAAAAAAAAAAAAATCAGAGCCTGAAGACTTAGGCATAACCATCTCCATCCTGTTCACCCCTCAACTAATCCATTCTTCCTGTCCTACATCAGGGGAAGCACATGAACCTCCCAGACACATTGATTTGCTTCTCTCTAATTTGAAGATAGACTAACTCTTAATATATAGGAAGACAAATGAAAAGTTAAGAGCTCTGCTTCTCTAAGTTTTCTTGTAATGGCATAATGTGCCACCATGAGTGATCGCTTTCTTTCCTGTGTCTCCTTCTCATCCTGAAGGAACCTCAACTTGTGCTGGGCTCCTTTGGTCATGAGCCCCTCCTGCTACCTTCAGCAGGTGCTCATGCCAAAATAGAAATTGTCTTCAGAGAGCCCATGCAGAAACATTCTTGGCACTTGAGAGAGACAGGGAGCTCCAGATACAAACTGGAACCCAGATTGAGCAGGATACTGACTGATGGGGAGTCAGGAAGCAAACCACACTGGTGCTGGTTGACAAGGGACGTACAGCCCGCAGTGCTTTCAGCAGTACTGTCACCATGCTCTACTGGGCATATAAGAAGGTTTGTAGGAAAGAAATGGATTTATGTCAATACATAAGCTCAAAGGCAGAAAAAAATGGTAATAACCCAAACCTTAACAATTGGTATATTTGAGCCACAATCTTCTTGTCTGAATGTTCTAAGATTTCTTTAAGGGGCAAGTATTTCTTTTAAAGTTTTAATTTTATTATTTATTTATTTATTTATTTATTTATTTGGTACAGGGCATTGAGCCTGGGGGCATTCTACCTCCATGCTATTTTACTTTTTATTTTGAAACAGGGTCTCACTAGGTTGATGAGAGTCTCACTAAATTGCTGAGGTAATTGCTGAGAACCTGTGATCCTCCTGTCTCAGCCTCCCAAGTACTAGGATTACAGGCATAACCTACCATACCCGGCTTAAAGTTGTTTTATAAAATACTATTATTGGTTCACTTCTTTCTATGTGAAGAAAATTTTTTTTGTTAAATCCCCATTTATTAAAAAAGTTACTTAGAAGAATCATTCCCCGAGAGAAGACAATGTTGAACTGAACCTAAAATCTAGATCTAGCTTAGTGCCTCCTAGCTGGACTTGGGAAAGGAAATTCTGCCTTTGTTGGAGCATTTGTTGAGCTGCCATGATATGATCAGCCTAAAATTAAGGAGGATGTGGGGGGAATAAGTATAATAATTGATTTCTGACCTCAAAGAACACTCAACAGAGGTAGAAATAAAAGATTAGCCATTGTGTTAGCTTTTCATTGCTGTAACAAAATAGCTGAGAAAAACAATTTCAATGACAGAAGATTTATCTCAGCTCCTGGTTCCAGTCCATGGTTGGCTGGCTTTATTGCTTTAGGCCTCAAGTAAGGCAGAAAATCATGGCAGGGGTAACGGCAGTCAAAGTTCCTACATGAACAAATGGGAGCAAGAGCAGTGTGTTAGGGATAATAATGGCCCCTCAGCTATGCCCACATCCCAGGTCCTAAAATATGGAGTATTACTTTATATGGCAAAATGTGATTAAATGAGGGATCTTGGGAGATTATTCTGAATTATTCATCTGGGCTTGATGTAATTATAGCGATCTTATAAGAGGGAGGTAAGAGGATCAGAGACCAACACGTAAGAAATAACAACCACTGCAGATGTTGGACTGATGTGAGAAGAGGCCATGAGCCAAGAATGTGGGCAGCCTCTAGAAATGGGAAGGAAGGCAAGTTCTCCCCCAGAGCCTCCTGAAGGAACCAGCTCAGCAGGCACCTGACACTTACAGTAAAACTGATGGTGGGCTTCTAGCCCCACAACAGTAAGAGAATAAATACACTTTGTTCTGAGTCATCAAACTTGTGGGAATTTGTTACTGCAGCTTTGGAAAATTAATACAAGTGGGAAGTGTGAGTTACTTATATGAATGTAAATTCCTCTGCATGAGCTAAGGAATGTGATGGCATCTGGGTTTCCCAAGCTAAATTCCCACAGTCCTGGACTGCCAGAAAGGTTTTATTTCCATTGACTGTTCTTAGATGCTCCAGAAAGGAACACACTCCCCTGGGGGTTGAGGAAAGTCACGAGTTGGTTCTATCTCAATTTTCAAAAGATCTAGCATTTTTCAAGAGGATTTACTACTCCATACAAGAATATTCTCCCACAGGCATCTTTCTAGCCTAAAACCCCAAGTCGTTCTTGAGAGCTACAGTTTCCAAAAAACAACAATGAAGTTGTCATCTATGTGGATGAATTGACGGGTGGGAGCTCGGAGCCTGGTGGGGAAGGGAAGGCCAGTCAGGCTCACAGCCACACAGCGAAAGCCCCTGGGGCCATCGATGCAGAGAACCAGTAGCTTCTACTAATAAATCAATACCTTCCCAGAAGAACGTTAAGTTATTTTTTATTACTGTTGGTTGATGGGGAAACCTTAGAGAAAGAAAAAAAAAGAAAGAAAGAAAAAAGGCGATGTCAGATCTGTCTAGACCATGAAATCCACCTGACATTATGATTCTGATGGACCATTTGAGCTATTCCCTTTGAAAGATCTCATTAAAAGTGGAGCTCTCAGCAGCTTTGAATTTCACATGGCATGAGCCTCCCTTTGGAGAGCTAACAATGGTCTAGATGCCAGAGAATCCCAAACGCTGAACAGTTTCCCTGGTGTCCACAGTTAAAGCCACTTTCTCAAGGTCTCTGCAAATCGCATTACTTTAGCTACGGGTAGCTGATTCGGAGCCCCCTGGAAGAGGTTTCTCCTATGTCTCCGGCCCTAGAGGCAAGTGGCAGTGATCACACAATCCTGCCTCTGAAAGGGGATGGATGCCCATCTTACCTGCTGGGGCAGCCTTCTCAAGCTAAGGGTGGCAGAGGGGAGAGGAGAGGGGCTGTTCATTCCCAGTAGCAGCCAGCCAGCTGGAGTGGGGCTGATCCCAGCATCTAAGAGGAATGACAGCTTAATTCCCGGCCCCCCACCGGGAAGCCGTGGCAGGGGTTAATTAATTTCCTCTCCAGCAGTTCCCTGGGAGAGCTCGCATGGGTTCAGAGCTGTGTGAACCCACAACAGTCCCTGCATGAGGCCCGGGAAAGGAGGCGAAATGAGCTGGTGTCTGGTTGCTCCATTGGTATCTTTGTTTTTCCTTTTCTCAAGATCAGTCAGGTAACCCACTGACTGCTTAGAAGGGGCAGCAGCCGGTGGCCTTTAGGGAAGCTGCAAAGTAGACCACGGTTGCCTCTGACTTATCAGAGCATCCTCTCAGGGCCCCTTCCTCTGAAATACATCCTCCCACCCCTAGCAGATCTTTGCCCTACCAATTAGTCTACGTGAAACTTCAGATAAGAACTGGAAAATGTTAATCACCTATGATATTTATTCAATAAATATATAAATATTAAACCTGTGCCCTAGGCTGGGAAGAAGAGATTTAATAAAGGAAGTAACACTTAGGAAGCATTTAATACAATATGTGCCACACATTGTGCTCATTTATACTCACAACTCTATTAAAAAAAAGATTCCTGGCCCCATTGTATAGATGCAAAAGTGAGGCACAGAAAAGTTGAATAATTTAGCTAACACCACATAGTTGGTAAGTTGTGGACAAAGTGAGAACTTGGATCTGGCCTGCCTTACTCAAATCTGTGGGGTTTGGGGGATTTGGGTTTTTTTCTGTACCCATTGCAGGTTAGAAATTTGGAATTTAAAATAAAACAACAATAATAAAACAGTAGGTTGAAATCCTGGCTTTGCTTTTTAGTAATTACTTGACTATGGGTAAATTAGTTTAATTCTCTAAGTCTTTGTGTTTTCATTTTTTTTTTTTTTTGCGGTACCGGGGATTGAACCCAGGGGTGTTCTACCTCCGCACTACGTCCCCGGCCCTATTTTTTTTTATACTTTATTTTGAAACCGGGTCTCACGAAGTTGCGGAGGGCCTCACTAAGTAGAGATGGAG